>JANAVB010030834.1:0-98012 GCA_029216955.1 Iris pallida
GGAGCACATCCACCATACCGTCAGAAAAAAATAGTAACGGTGAGAGACCCATCTGAGTAGGACGTATACTCTGATAATATCTCCTCCAACACTCAATCCCACTACTGATATAATTCTTGTAAAGGTGATCTCTCAGAGTATACGTCCTACTCAGATAGATCTCTCAGAGTATCCTCTCCGGTTGGTTGTCGTATCATCATTGTCGAGGAATGAGGGTCGGAGGACAATCGACTTTATCTACGGATACATAGTTTCTGCCTCGCCAGTCGAATGGCTGCAGGGACTATGTCCTGATCACCATGTCGTAGTCCAATACAATCCAGAGATTGACACAGTACTAATTCATATATGTAGTCCAATACAAATAGTCTAATACAAAAACAACCCAATACAAATAGTCCAATACAAATAAGTACTAATAGCTAATGAGAACCACGCTGCTCACGTAAACGCTCAGTGATACGATCATGCAACCACCTCGAAAAAGCGAGATCTTTGGCGTGAGGAGAGATGTCGTCCCTTGCAAGTGTTGCACGAATAGAACTCCCGGTCTCACTAGCTACCGGTGCTGGATGAATAGAACTCTCGGTCTCACTAGCAACTGGTGCCACTTCCTCCTTAACTGTAGCAGGAGCCACCGCAGCATTCACTATTTCCCTCAAACGACGTATCGCTCCTCGGGTCATGGGTGCCATCTGGTAAGATCGATAGTCACAAATAATATAATTGTAACATAAATAAGCTAAAGGAACCATCATATAATTTGAGTACATTTTCGAAAACAGAGGGATGAGGGTCGGATGACAGTCAACTTTATCTACAACTACATAGTTTCTGCCTCGCCAGTCGAATAGCTGTAGGGACTATGTCCTGATCACCATGTCGTACCGTAGATTAATGCAAATGGAGCTGGAGCTGGAGCCAAAATACAGTTGGTACTAACCTCAATAGAACAAACACTCTCACAGCTCAAAATACTAACACATGCTCACGTCTTACTCTTGTGACACTCCCTTTCAAACACAAACACACACCTATATGTTCTCTTACACATGTTGCCATGTTACCTGTAAAAATAGGAAACCCTTGTTGTCTATAATAAGACACAATTCTACAAAGAGAACCATACTGTAGAACTCACACTTTAAGACAATAGATGAAGGAAGACTTGTATGGAGGATCGATAGGGTTGAGTGATGTCATTTTATTCTACAAAGAGAACCATACTTAGAACTCATACTGTAGAACTCACACTTTAACACAATTCTACAAAGAGTTGTCATAGGGTGTTGAGCGATGTCATTTATTCTTTTCTTCTTCTTGGGATTTTTGAGTATTGGATCTTGAGACATATATAGCTAGAACTTACGAAGAATGGAGTACCATACTTCAACAATAGATGTTGACTAATTGGTTTATATACTTGTTGTCTAAATAAGTGTAGGAATGTTGCAAGGTGAAACAATGTATCAAACACTATATCGAAACCCAAACCCAATATGCAAATCCAAATTAATACGAAAATACACAAGTGTATGTAGGGAATTAAGTGTACAGAGGTGAAATACATATATATACATGCTTGGGGGTGTCCACGTGTCCAACAAATGGACACAAAGTGTCCAAAACCTCACGACACACTGTATCAGTGAACACATGGTCGTAATGTGTCTCCGTGTCCATTTTGGACACGAAAAACACCTCAATTAGGGTTAGGGTTTACCTTCAGTCTCCTCGTGGTGGTGGAGGAGGAGGACAAGTTCGGTGGTGGAAGAGGAGGGGATTAAGTGTACAGAGGTAAAATACATATATATACAAGCTTGGGGGTGTCCACGTGTCCGACAAATGGACACAAAGTGTCCAAAACCTCACGAACACACTGTATCAGTGAACACATGGTCGTAATGTGTCTCCGTGTCCATTTTAGACACAAAAAACACCTCATTTAGGGTTAGGGTTTACCTTCAGTCTCCTCGCGGTGGTGGAGGAGGAGGAGGATCTCGCGGTAGAGGAGGAGAAGGGGCTCGCGGTGGAGGAGGAGGAGGAGAAGGGGCTCGCCGGAGGGAGGAGAAGGGGCTCGCGGTAGAGGAGGAGGATAAGCGGCGCCGGAGGGAAGGGGGTCGGGCTGTCGTCGAGGTCGGGAAAGAGGGGCGGGAACAAAAAATTTGGGGAGAGGGAGAAATGAAAAGTCGAACCGAGGAAGCCCTATTTAGCGGAAGTTAGCGATGTCCGTAAATACGTCGCAAAGCGTCGGCCTTCCTTTAATATTCGGCGACGTCTTAATCTTTGTGACGCTAAACGTCGCTAAATTAATAAAACTAGCGACGTTTTTCGACAAATCAACGACGTTGATTTTTATTACACTAAAGGTGGTCGCAATATGTCGCTGTTGGTCGCTATCAGCGACGTATTGTGACGTAGACTTTTGGAGTCGCTAAATCTAACAAAATTAGCGACGTTTTAATTCTGCATCGCTAATTTTGTCGCTGATATGACTTATTTTGGTAGTGATCGTACCTTGAACTCAGTGACAATCAAGAACAGATACCCTCTTCCGAGGATAGATGACTTGTTTGATCAGCTCAAAGGGGCAACAGTATTTTCGAAGATCGACTTGTGCTCAGGATATCATCAGATCAGAGTCAGGGAGCAGGACATCCTGAAGACAGCTTTCAGGTCTAGGTATGGGCATTGGGAGTTCCTAGTGATGCCATTTGGAGCGACCAATGTGCCGGCTGTATTCATGGATCTCATGAATCGTATTTTTATGCCTTATTTGGATCAGTTCGTGATCGTGTTTTTGGATGACATCCTGGTCTATAGCAGGAGCGAAGCGGAGCATAAGCAGCATCTCCGTGTGGTTCTTCAGATTCTCAGGGAGCACCAGTTGTATGCCAATTTCAGTAAATGCGAGTTCTGGCTCGATCGCATTTCGTAGTTGGGTCACATCATCACCAGAGGAGGAGTAGAAGTGGATCCCCAGAAGATTGTGGCTATTGAGTCAAGGCCAGTGTCCAGCACAGTTGCAGAGGTTCGCAGTTTTCTTGGATTGGCCGGTTACTACCGACGATTTATTTCAGACTTTGCCCGAATCTCGGCACCATTGACCCAGTTGACCCGCAAGGATGTGCAGTTTGCTTGGACAGCAGAGTGCCAGGATTCATTTAAGAAGTTGAAGCGAGGCTTGATGACGGCTCCCATTCTCATACTTCCAGATGGAACCGGAGGATTCTCAGTATATTGTGATGCTTCAGGCAGAGGCTTAGGATGTGTTCTGATGCAGCATGGGAAGGTAATAGCTTATGCGTCATGGCAACTTTGTGATCATGAGAGGAATTGCCCAACCTATGACTTAGAGCTGGCAGCAGTAGTGTTTGTACTTATGTTGTGGAGGCACTACTTGTACGGAGACAGGGTAGAGATTTTACCGACCATAAGAGCCTGAAGTATGATTTCACCCAGAAGGATCTTAACATGCGTCAGAGGAGGTGGCTGGAGCTTCTTGTGGATTATGATATCAACTTGCAGTATCATCCCGGGAAGGCCAACGTTGTTGCAGATACATTGAGCAGGAGAGCCGGAGTTTATTTTCTAACAGCGCAACCGGAGCTGTTAGCAGATCTCCAGAAAATGGGTATTGAAGTTGTTCTTCCTTTCATTGTGGCATTGATGGCCAGTATGTAAGTTCAGTCCACCATAGACGAGAGGATCCGGATGGCACTATCAGCTGATTCCAAGCTTCAGCGATTCAGAGCAGAGTGTGAGGCAGGACGAAGACCAGAGTTGTGTATTTATGAAGACGGTACACTTAGGCATGGTAAGCGTCTTTGTGTACCCAGTGGAGATATCAGACAGGAGATCATGGAAGAGGCTCACAGTTCACAGTATTCTATTCATCCGGGCGGTACGAAGATGTACCGAGATATCCGTCAGCACTTTTGGTGGAATGGCATGAAGAGGAAGATAGCCCGGTTTATCTCTCATTGTTTAGTCTGCCAACAAGTTAAGGCTGAACATCAGAGGCCTGCTGGACTTCTTCAGCCCTTATCGATTTTAGAATGGAAGTGGAAGCATGTGACCATAGATTTTGTGACTGGATTACCTAGATCTCCAGCTGGTAGAGATGCTATCTGGGTTATAGTTGATCGGCTCCCGAAGGTAGCTTATTTTCTCCCATTCAGAGTTGGTCAGTCGACAGCTCAGTTAGCAGAGATGTACCTCAGGCAGATTGTCAGGTTGTACGGAGTGCCAGTTAGTATCACCTCGGACTGAGATTCGAGATTCACGTTGCACTTTTGGCGCAGCCTGCAGGAGAGTTTTGGAACTTATCACCAGTTCAGTTCAGCATATCATCCGCAGACAGATGGTCAGTCGGAGCGTACAATCCAGACTCTTGAAGATATATTGCGGTCCTATACACTTGACTTCGGTGGTTCGTCGGAAGATCACTTGCACCTGGTGGAGTTCTCGTACAACAACAGCTTCCAGGCCAGTATCCAGATGGCATCGTTCGAGGCACTATATGGTAGAAAGTGCAGATCCCCGCTAGCATGGGATAATATCGGAGAGAGACAGATGCTCGGCCCAGAAATGATTGCCCAGACAGTTGAAGTGGTCAAAAGGGTCCGGGATCATCTTCGAGTTGCTCAAGATCGCCAGCGCCCGATTCTCATCGGCGCCCTTTCGAGTTTTCTGTCGGCGACCATGTATTCCTGAGGATTTCGCCTAACCGTGGCGTCATTCGTTTCGGCGCACGAGGAAAGCTTAGTCCTAGATATAGGGCCATTCGATATTCTGGAGCGAGTAGAAGATGTGTCCTATCGTCTTGCTCTTCCGCCGTCGCTAAGCGAGGTACATGACGTATTCCATGTATCCTAATTACGACGGTATATCCCGGACCCAAGCCACATCCTGGATCATTCGGAATTGGTTGTTGGTACCAACCTTTCGTATGAGGAGAGGCCCGTGTCTATATTGGACTGGAGAGAGAAGATACTCAAGAACAAGACTATCAAGTTAGTTCGAGTTGCTTAGGGTCATCACTCTTTGGGTGAGTCAACATGGGAGCGTGAGGATGATATCCGATCGCGATATTCTGGCTTGTTTGACTCATGAGGTATAATGTCTTCCTTATGCCTCATACCTTCGATTTCTTGCTTGAATGAGCGATTGGTTGCCTAGTTATAACTTGCATGTGATTAATATAGCTTGTCCTCGTCTCTCTAGCCTCTTAATTAAATTCCGAGGACATAATTCTTTTAAGGTGGGTAGAGTTATAATGCTTGTGGTTCGTATTACGTATTTTGGAATACGTGTACGTATTTTATCTTGTATTGCATGATTTCCTTGCTTAACTTTTTCTTCATGGCTTGGTTTATTCTTGGTTGGGTTCGGCTAGGCCTGGTTTTGCCTTGGTTCATTATGAACTAAGGGTGAACCCCTACCTACCACCACCTTTAGTATTTATTACCCATTCTCTTTCTTCTCTCTCTTCATTACTCTTCTTCTTTCCTCCATTAACTTCTTCACCTACCAGAGAGAGAGAGAGAGGCCTAGGCAAGTGCAACTTGCTTCATGGAGAAACTCCAATTTTATTGCTTCATTCTCTTCCTTACAGTATTTTAACTTACTTTAGTACTTGGCATTTTTACTTTCCATGGCCAGATTCTTGTAGATCTAAGTTTATATTATTTTTGGAAATCTGGGGTTTTGATCTACTTAATCTTGTTATTGTCAAGTTCTGATGGTTCTATGTTGTAGAAAATTTTGTTCTGCCCCATTTTGACCTATAGAAGTTCGGATTTGGGCTCCGGATGATGGAGTTATGGAGCTTGAGAACTTGGCTCCCATGGTGTTCTTCTTCTCAGAATTTTGGAGAAGATAAACTGTGCTTAGACTTGACCGTATGAACATTTCATGCGGCAAGTGTTCTCCCAGTCGCATGACTGGAAGAACATTGAGCCGCATAGGCTTACTCCCTTTGAGCCGCATTGGACCCGCTTCTTCCTGCCGCATGGATTCCTCTCCCCACTCAGTCGCATGCACCCCCCTTCTACTTCTGCAGCCGCATGTACCTCCGCCACTTTGGGCCGCATGAGATCCTGAACCATTCTAGCCGTATGCTGCCCCCTTGCCTATGCAGCCGCATGCGTGCCCGCCATATTCAGCCGCATGAGGCCCTTGCGTTCTAGCCGCATAAACCTGCTTTCTTTTTGGCCACATAAACCAAGTCTTTTTTAGCCGCATGGACCTTTGCTCTACGAGCCGCATGAGCCCGGGCCCGTTCTAGCCGCATGGATTCCTCCCCTGCGAGCCGCATAACACCTATTTCCTCCTTGGCCGCATGCGCCCTTGATTGAACATAGCCGCATGGGCTGTTCCCGCCCTCAGCTGCATGGGCTGCTCCCGCATGGATTCCCTCCTTGGCCGCATGTGCCCGAGCCGTATGGCTTTCTATAGACTGTATTCTATGTTTATTATTTGATTTTACTGATAACTCATGTCTTGTAACCTCAGCATAACTTGGGTCTCCTGATTGAATGCTTGCATTATGATGCCCTGCACATGTACCCTGAACACGACAGTGACCCATAGGGGTGCACTCTTGACAAGTAAATATGACATGACCTGATAGTGGCCCGTCGTGGCGCACTCTTGACCAGTACACTTGACATGATAACCTGACATGATATATCTTGATAAGCTGTTGCGACGGCTACCTGACATGACATGACCTGTATAAGTAATCTGGACATCGTGGGCGATTATGCTTGTACAAATAAACCAGTCCTATCTTGCATCATGTCTAGGAGGGGACTCCTGAGTACCACGGTCAGAAGTACCTGCTGAAATGGACTAAGGCTAATAACTAGATTAATACATTAGTCATAAAGAGATCTCCCAGCTACAGGCAATCCCGTTACCTGGGCGCGCTTGGGATCTGTAGCCTGCCGTCGAGTAGGGCACATTTCCAGCACACTGTCATGTGTTGCACCCTTCAAGCTACCTAAGGGTACATGCGTTCCTGGACGATGTACCCACCTGAATTCAACCCCTAACTTTCGACCTGGGTAACCTGGATGGTCTGCAAGGCTTGTGGTTGTGGAATAATCTCACTGCATCTTTTTAGTAACTAGGCCTGTGATAACCCTAGCTAGTTAAAGTATCAAGCCGTACTTATTACTTGGCCATGATTGTTGGATGGGGAATTATCAGTCTAGTTTTGCCTTGATCCTGTATAGATTCTTGCATGCTCTGACTTCTTATATTATCTTGCTAATAAATGGGAGAAACCAAGTTCGGTTCAGACGAAGGGTTACAATTCCGGTCCTTGTTTGGTTTAAGGATTGTAACCTGGTTATCTGAATGGTCCCATGGTTATCTTACCATATATCCTCGTGATGTTATATTTTCTCCAGTTTTGCTATATATTATTATCTGCTGTGCTAATTGCTGGTTTTAGTTCCTAAGTGAAGCTTCCTTTGTGGCACTTGCTCTTTCTGGGGTCTGACCCAGCTGGTTTTGTATGGCCAGATTTCGGAGCAGCTCTAGAGGATCTACCGACTTTCCAGCCCAATGGTGGCGACTAGACGTAACCAGGGCAACGAGTGGGTTTATTTTTGATCTTGCACTTTATTGTAAAAATATTCTTTTGAGGCGTTTAGCCGACGAGCACCTGTTTAGCTCGATTGCACTTACTTACTGTCTGCCTACGGGCTATAACATGATTGAAAGATCCTAGGGTTGATCATGTATGACTAAACTCTTGCTAGTCCTAACATTTTGTAACGACTAGCTTCATGATCAGCTGAATATATAATATTTGGGATGCCTTATTATTGTATATTTAATGATCATACATCTTGTGACTTTTACCTACTTATTTGTGATTGAGACACTAGGCTTGTTCATGACCATAGGAGACTGTTGGCTTGTAGTAAACCCCCATGTATCTAGACAGTCGTAACCTTATAACGAGATGGATTTCATTTCATATACGTAGCTGGCTATGTCTGCCCCTACTCTCCAGTATTCTGGATCTGGGATGTGACAAACACTGCCTTCTACAGTTAGTGACAATGAGTAGGGCCTATCTTTGACAGTAAACCAATGTCAGTGAGTGAAGGGGAGATTAAAGAGGACCCTAGTATGTGTGTGACTAGGTAAAGTGTCCTATGTGGTTCTATGTCAGTATGTGGGGAATTAGCACTGTCACTTGTCTGTTGTGTGTCAATATAAGTGCCTTAAGTGTCATGAGAGAGGAGAGTGAGAGAAGAGGACTACTGTCAAGTGTGTCAGTGTGTGAGTAATAAAGTGTGCTTGTAATGTGAGAGACTAGTATGTATCCTAAAGTGGTGTCTTAGTGTTGACTGCTTAGAGACAGTTAACTGTCATTTATAGTTTCTTGAGTGCTAAAGTGAGTGTCTAGAATGTTTGAGTATATCAGTTAGTGAATGTTAGTTGAGTGTCTATGTGTATCAGTTAAGTGTCAGTAAGTTAAAATAGTATCTTGAGTGTTGTAGTAAGTAGTTAGTATCTTGGATGTGTGGGTGAGTGTGTCAGTCCAGTGAGGGACTGATTTAGAGTGTTTCAGTGAGTGACATGAGTGGACTGTGGTAAGTGTAAGTGAGGAATTAGTGAGTCAATACTTTATTGAATGAGTGATCAATGAGAGGGAGGTATCAGTACACATCAGTTAAGATTAGCAGTGCATTAGTATCAAGTGTCCCTGAGTGTCTAAGTAAGGGGAGAGTTGGTATTCATATATGTGAGAGAGAGGGGGGTCTTGGGCCTATAGTCCACTGCTGTACAGAGCAGTGAGCAGGGCAGTGAGGGGGATCATAATTGGTTGTGGCTTACATTTCGAAGGTGCAGGTCATGTGATTAGTGCTTGTGGTTAGGAAAGGTAAGTGAAGAGATTGGGATTTAGTTAAGAGTGCCAAGGAGGGCCATTTGGCAGCCAAGGGGCAGGGTAGCCTACACTAGGCAGGACCATAGGGCACTGCCCCTGACCTTACAGGTAGGAGCTATGCCCTACACTAGGTGTGGGCACTTGGGGCAGTACAGGGATGTTAGTCCCCTGCAGTAGCAAGATTAGGGAGCAGGTCATGTTGGACTGGTTGAACAGTGCACTGCACTATTGTGCAGTGTAGGGGCAGGGGTAAGCATATGAGCATGTGTGAAGTATAATGAGTGAGTGTTGTCTAAGGTTATATTTAGAAATAGGCAAAGGTTTTACCTAAGTAGAAAACCTAGGCAATGGGTGATGCAATGTAATGGTAGGTAAATACCACAAATAGGGTTTTCATGCAATGTCTAGTATAGATAAGGTTGTATATGGGGTTTTGGTATAGGTAAAGGATATGTTAGGAGAATATATATATATATATATATATATATATATATATATATATATATATAAATAATGTTATGAATATGGGGGATTCTAGGTATATTGGTAAGGGTATTGGGTTTTACTTGTGTATCATAGGATAGGGTGTCATAAGATAGGTGATGTATTGGGTAAGGTAATAGTATAGATGGGTAATTGCCTTAGGGTAAGGTAACTCATGAATAGGGTATAGGGAAATATATTATATGTAGGTAATGTCCAATATATGGATAACATAGGTAACTAGGTAGGTGACAACATGAAATGGGTTAACCTGACCTAGATTGACTTGAATTGACTAGGGTTTGACCAAGGTATGACCAGTTGACCCAAAAGTCAACTTTAAGTCAATTTGACCTAAATTTGACGTAGATTGCATATCACACACTAGAATACCATGTTTAACTCACTTAAACACCAATTTATATGTGTATCTCATATCTAGGTTTGGGTGGCATCACTTTGGGCCTCGATTCACATTCATTGCTCAGGACGACATGCGAGTACATTCTCTGATAGTTTTTATTATTTGATATTTCCTATGGTGCATGTTTATACTAGTGTTCTATTTGATTCCGATATGATGGATACACGGATTGATATTGTATGGATTCATTGCCTGGAGATACGTGGTTTTATGCATGTTGACTTCACTGGACTAATAAATTACTAGACCAATGTATCTATTCTGGATTATTGAGATTCGTATCGGGACCTCGATCCATGTGTACTGGTCGGACGGAGAAATATTGTAACACTCCTGAATTTTTGGATTTTTTTCTTATTTATTTGTTTTAAATAGGATTTTATGGAATTTATGAATATTTTTTATTAAATAGTTATTATTATTGATGACCTTAGCCATGGTTAAAATTTGGAGTACAAGACAACTAAGAATTGTGATACGGATAGTGTACACGTGTGCTTTGACTAGTATTTTAGCCACGATATGGAAGGCCGAGCCATAGGTGTGTTCTAACTAGGAAAACCAGGCAAAATTGCGACTTAACCCCCACTGATGATTTATTTATTTATTTATTAGATTATTGACTTTCTAGGAGATCCGGTTGTACCAATTTAGCCCCGACTTGACCCGAACAAATCTAAATCTAAATAGACATGTAGTACTCTCAAATACCTTCATGTTGATATATATTTTGTATATATATTTTATTAATATTAATATGTTTTCAATTTTGGAAAGTTTATATTTATAGAAAGTGTCTATGTGTAATCCTAGTTGGCATGAGTTTATATTTGACCCAAAGTCTAACCCAAACCTATGTAGGCATGTTGGACATTAATATATATTAATAAATATATATTTTTATATTTAATTCAGATTTGGATTGTATTTATATAAGATAGATTTAATTAGTCTATATTAGGAAAGACCTTTTTAATCCTCAATCCAATCAATTAGCCAACTCACCAAACAACCAAACCATACCAAGTGGACCCCCACCATGGAGTATTCGCCCAAGAACCCCCCCCCCCCTTGGCCGAACATCTCATTAGGAATAGGATTCCTACTCCTTTTCATACATTCAACCCAAAAAGCCCATATATATACCTACTTTTAGCCAAACCCAAACCCTAACTTAATTCTCCCTTCCTCTTCCTCTTCATAGCCGACCAACCCCCTCTCCCCCTCCAAATTTTGGCAGCACCTCCTCCATCCAAATCCATCATCTTTATCCCCTCCATCATACAACTCTTTCTCTCCATAAAAAAAACTCCTCCTTTCATCCTTCTTCCATCCAAACTCCACCAAACAAACCCTAAAAATTCTATCTTCTCCATCCAACCATCTAGAGCCATTGTCAACCCCTCCAAACTCATCAAAAGAGGATTAGCAAGCAAGGACAGCAAAAAAGGTGGGAGCTTTGGCAAGGAGAAGCCACCACAACCCAACTAGCAAGAACTTTTGGTTAAAAAAAACCTAATTTTTCTATCTCAAACCTATGCTATAATTATTTTTCTATTATTAAATCTGTAAAAATAGTAATTTGGTACCTTTTGTTATGTATTTTCACCCATAAAAGTTTCATGATTTATAGTCGTAATATTCATGTTTCGGTAGAATCAAATTTAATTCCATTGTGAAGGAACTATAAGTTATTGGTGGTTATTTTCGAAACTGAATTTTATGTGTGTTCATATATAGAAATTAGGATTTTTAAGTATTTTTTCACGAATTTAGCAACTCAAATCTGGTCAAGAAAATTAGGGGTCAAAACTAGCTTTTTCGGTTAATCTGCCGACTTAGGATGTTCCAAATTAGTAGCATAACTTAACTCTTGTATTCATGTCTTAATTCTGAGATATAATGTACTTTAAATTCTGTATAAAATATATTTTTGGGTATTTTAGCTATTTTGAGTAATTGGCTATGTTTATGACGAGTTTCGGGTGGACTAGCTGACGTAGTAGTCAACTAGTCACATAATTCTTTGTAAATAGTAATTCTAGAATTTCAGAGTTAATACTGTAGAAAATAGTTTTAAAAATTATTTTTAGGAATTTTTTATGATTTTTAAGTGTGTTATTGATGTAGGGTCATAACCGATTAATTGGAAGGTCGAAAAACCCTAACACTGTGTTCCGAGGTCTCGTTGGACACGTATGTATGTTATACAATTTAAGTAGTCCTACGAGATATTTGAATATAGTTAAAGTAATTTAAAATACTAATTTAGTTGATTAAGTTCTGTTATAAGTTTCATAAGTAGTTAAATAAATTATTTCGAAGCATTGGATTCCGGAGGCGTGGACACGGGAGCGAAACTTCATCCTCACATCACGGAACCAGGCAAGTACACCTTGTCAAACTTTATAGTACTTACATGCTTTTCTATGCTGCTATTCTTTTATGTCTCACTTGGTACATATTTTTCTCCTGATTTATGTCATGGTTATTTCTAGTTTTACGTGCACATAGATTGTTACTCTCTTTTTCTATATTGCTTGTTCTATTTTTCTAATCCTATTCATGTCTAGTGATGTCACGCCCCGCACCCGTAGGAGCGATCATCCTCGTTAAGGCATGATGTCGTACGAGCCTAGATTACGCTCGTGCAAGGCAGTTTCATAACGGCCGATTACAGCGGCTGCGACGGGGTCGTCGCACAGAAGTCCCAAGCAGAAACATTGAACATGCAGCAAAAATTTAGAAGCAAAAAATAAGTTATTCAAAAGTACTCTTTATTGATATTGAACAATAAGATTACAATGGGGCGCAAGGCCATGATTACAAGTCTCTCAAGCTCACTTTTCTCTCATTTTACAAGTCACTCTGCTCTCTCTCATCTCGCGATACAATGCTTGAGCCAGTGGATGCTTCGAAAGGCAATGTCCATACATTATGTCCCGTATAAGTCTTGACTCCACGCGGCCGCGTGCTTCGAATCGTCAAGGAACTCCGTGCCTCGACACATCCAAGCGAGCTCCGTGCCATGAGCTTCTACCTGTTCCTGCACATAAAAACTGTGTGGGTGTCAGTACTCAACTGTACTAGTGGAGTGAGCTCCTCGCCCACCCATACAAAACCGATACGTTCATTTACTTTATGCAGCTAAATCCCTTTTTGATTGTCTTGCTAGTCTTGCCTTAGGATCAATTTTTTTTAGGACAAAGACGTCTTGGCCTATACTTGGCAACGCAACGACAGGGTCGTGCTATACTCTATTCGTGGCTTCAATGTATATTCGAGGCAGTGCCTCACCGAGTAGAAACTTATGCAACTCGGTCGTGCCAAGACATTCACTTGTTCTATGTGCCTCTAGACCATTCTCGTGCCAATGACGTTAAGGGGACGACTCGTGCTAGTCGTGGCAATACACTTGATCGTGCCTTAAGATCGAGGCCGTGCCTCCCAAGTATCAACCAGACTTAACCAACTTGCCTTACGGCCCTTCCTGACTTAACTCGAGACGACGCCACATTCATGCTGAAGTACGTGTCCGTGCCATAGCCAAATCTTAGGCTCCAGAATGGTGTTGCAACTGTACACACCCTAACCTGTACCGACTCAAGGTTAGCACTTGCTATAAGTATACATTGTTAACCCAATACGTAACTTGCTAGTACTCGACGCAATCCAAAGGCATATACGCGGATAGTCGCTCTTATGTCGACACATCTACATGAGTGGTCACTAGAATGTCAAGCTATCCTGGATCTTTGCATATGGTGACCATCCGCGTGGCGAGGTACGAGCTCCCACCGAATAATCTGTAGCCTATATTGTAACGGTTCACTTCAATCGAGTCGTACCGTCGATAAGGCCATACAATATATACAATTCCTCCTAGGCCGACACGAACATGGCGCCCCGGGATCGTTCGAGGAATTTCACCTTGCGTGCAAGTTGTCCAATGACCATGCAAGACTCAACTCGATCTACCAAGTCCTTTCTTAATCATGACCATGATTTCTTATCAAGACTTATTCAGACTCCCAAGTAGCGGGACCGATCTCGTGTATTTCCCTATCGAGACTCCCAAGTAGCGAGACCGATCTCGTGCACTTCCTTATCGAGACTCCCAAGTAGCGAGACCGATATCGTGACCTTCCTTATCGAGACTCCCAAGTAGTGGGACCGATCTCGTGTGTTTCCTTATCGAGACTTATCGAGACTCCCAAGTAGCGGGACCGATCTCGCGTACTTCCTTATCGAGACTCCCAAGTAGCGGAACCGATCTCGCATGCTTCCTTATCGAGACTCCCAAGTAGCGAGACCGATCTCGCGTACTTCCTTTGTCCGTGGCATGCTTTTCTAAACCAACCGTGACTCGTACCTTAGACAAACCTTGTTCTCTAGGCGACGCTATCGCTCCAGTCATATACTTTATATGACGAGCCTTGTTCTCGTTGGACTATGTGACTTGACAAACGCAGAAGGAGCGGGACAGTGCTAGAAATGGCTTCGATCGACCGGCATAACTTTGCCTAACTTATTCGTGCAACGACTTGATGAGAAAAGGCTACGCCAAGCTTCGTATCGAGAGAACGTACCGTGCACGTACTCGACTTGAACAACCAAGCTCTTTGGGTGCCTAGACTTAAGCCACAAGTCGTGCAATACGACTTAACCTACAGGACAGGCGAAGGCTATGCCAATCCTTGGACGATGGGACCATGCATGCTTCATCAAGCATTCCTGCGGGCGACGTCTATGACTTAGGCTAATTCTAGCATTATGGCAACTTAGCAACTTAGGCCAACTTCCTTCTCCCAAGCCACGGGACGAAGGACTGAGTGTCATTTTGAAAGCACGCTGAGCAAACTTCTAAGCAGACCGTGGGACCTTTTTCCATGTTCTAATACATTCCAACCCATCGAAATTATTCCCTTAGCTATGTGGATGCGTCTCTTTTATTATCAAGCCTAACTTGTGTAAGTTGAAAACATGCAATTTATTATGTGAAGGCTAAGATGAGACAAGTTTACCGAAACTACCCTACCTGAGCAAGGAGTCGTCTCGACCGAGCGAGTCTTCGAGCAGTCGTTGCAAGGCAAAGTTCGAACGCCGTCGGCATTTCGATTCCTCTGATTGACTGACCGGGACGGGGAACTACATCATACACCACTCAAAAAAAGTTTCGTCTTCGAAACTTGTCACGCCCCAGAACCAGAATACTGGAGAGCGGGGGACAGACACAGCTAGCTACGTACATTGAAGTATAATCTACCTCGATATACGGTCACGGCTGTTTAGATGCATGAGGGTTTATCTACAAGCCAACAGTCTCTTATGGTCATGAACAAGCCTAGTGTCTCAATCTCAAGCAAGTAAGTAAATGTTACAAGATGTTAGATCATCAGGCATACAAAGTAAGGCATCCCAAACATCACATATTCGGATGATCATGAAGCTAGTCATACAAAATATGAAGACTAGCAAGAGTTTCAGTCATACATGATCAACCCTAAAATTTGTCAATCATGTTACAGCCTGTAGGCAGACAGTAAGTAATGTTGCAAACGAGCTAACACTTGCTCGGCGGCTAAACGCCTCAAAAGAATATTTTTACAAGGGAGTGGAAGAGCAAAATAAGAACCCACTCGTTGCCAAGGTTACGCCTAGTGGTCACCATCTGGCTGGAAGATAGGGAGATCCTCGGGAGCTACTCCGAAATTTGGCCATACAAAACCAGTTGGGTCAGACCCCAGAAAGGGCAAGTGCCACAAGGGAGGCTTCACTTAAGAACTAAAACCAGCATATTAGCACATGATACATAAAGGATAACAAAAGAAATGAGTTAAAAATAACAAGGTGATAAACGATAAGACAACTAAGGGACTGTTCCGGTAGCCAAGTTATAACCCGTAAACCAAACAAAGATCGGGGTTGTAACCCTTCACCTGAACAGAGCTTAGTCTCTGACCAATTATCGACAAGAGTAAACATAAACAGTAAAGTGCTGAAGTAATCATAGACTGGCATTGCTTAGATAAGACTAGACTGGACTCCATTCTTCATTCACGGCCAAACAATGAGTACGGCTTAATACTTTAACTAACTAGGGTTATCACAAGCCTAGTTACTAGCAAGATGCATCGAGATGTTCCAACAGCCACAAGCCTTGCAGTCTTGATCCAGGTTATCCGGTCACAAGTTGAAAGAGTTGGATTAGGTGACTTAGAGGTACAACACATGACAATGTGCTGGAAATGTGCCCTACTAGACGGCAGGCTACAAGTCCAATTAAAAGCGCCCAGATAACGGGACTGCCTGTAGCTGGGAAATCTCTTCATGAACTACTTGATCACTCTAGTCATTATCCTAGTCAGATTCAGTATGAATCCCTGACCGTAGAAATCAGGAATTCATATCCTAGACATGATGCAAGACGAGACATGTAGCTTATACAAGCACAAACACCCACGGTGTCAAGACAAGATTTACTTAGCAAGATATATCGAGATTATCATGTTAGGTTTACTTTATCAAGTTAAGAGTGCGTCACAACGGACCATCATCAAGAATTATCATGTCAAGTTACTTGTCAAGAGTGCACCACGACGGGTCACTATCAAGAATTATCATATTACTTGATATTTGTTAAGAGTGCACCTTAACAGGCCACTATCGTGTTCTATCCTTACATTATCATGAATGAGAGAAACTTGCATATAATAACTAGTGACATATTCTTGAAGCCAAAAAAAAGATCTACAACTTTCATGTTTTGAGTTTTTTAAGATTTTAGCTATAAAATAGCCCAAACGGGCAAAATCAGTCATTTGGAGTGACCTGCGCGCAAGTTGCGCGGGCAAAATCGCCTACGGCGCACATTGCGCACAAGTACGGCACACATTGCACGGAAAAAAAACCGCATTGGCGCACGACCGCGCAAGTTACACATTGCGCGCAGACAAAATCGCCCACAGAGCACGTTGCGCGTAAGCGCGGCGCACGAGCACACGGCAGAGAAGTGCGCGGGCGCGCGGCGCACAAGTTGCGCATTACGTGCGGGAAAAATCGCCCACGGCGCACGTCGAGCTAACACTTGCTCGGCGGCTAAATGCCTCAAAAGAATATTTTTACAAGGGAGTGGGAGAGCAAAATAAGAACCCACTCGTTGCCAGGGTTGCACCTAGTGGTCACCATCTGGCTGGAAGACAGAGAGATCCTCGGGAGCTACTCCGAAATCTGGCCAAACAAAACCAGCTGGGTTAGAGCAAGTGCCACAAGGGAGGCTTCACTTAAGAACTAAAATTAGCATATTAGCACATGATACATAAAGGATAACAAAAGACATGAGTTAAAAAAAACAAGGTTATAAACGATAAGACAACTAAGGGACTGTTCCGGTAGCCAAGTTACAACCCGTAAACCAAACAAAGACCGGGGTTGTAACCCTTCACCTGAACAGAGCTTAGTCTCCGACCAATTATCGACAAGAGTAAACATAAACAGCAAAGTTCTGAAGTAATCATAGACTGGCATTGCTTAGATAAGACTAGACTGGACTCCATTCATCATTCATGGCCAAACAATGAGTACGGCTTAATACTTTAACTAACTAGGGTTATCACAAGCCTAGTTAGTAGCAAGATGCATCGAGATGTTCCAACAGCCACAAGCCTTGCAGTCTTAATCCAGTTTATCCGGTCACAAGTTGAGAGAGTTGGATTAGGTGACTTAGAGGTGCAACACATGACAGTATGCTGGAAATGTGCCCTACTCGACGGCAGGCTACAAGTCCAATTAAAAGCGCCCAGATAACGGGACTGCCTGTAGCTGGGAAATCTCTTCATGAACTACTTGATCACTCTAGTCATTATCCTAGTCAGATTCAGTATGAATCCCTGACCGTGGAAATCAGGAATTCATATCCTAGACATGGTACAAGATGAGACATGTAGCTTATACAAGCACAAACACCCACGGTGTCAAGACAAGATTTACTTAGCAAGGCATATCGAGATTATCATGTTAGGTTTACTTTATCAAGTTAAGAGTGCGTCACAATGGACCATCATCAAGAATTATCATGTCAAGTTACTTGTCAAGAGTGCACCACGATGGGTCACTATCAAAAATTATCATGTTACTTGATATTTGTTAAGAGTGCGCCTTAACATGCCACTATCGTGTTCTATCCTTACATTATCATGAATGAGAGAAACTTGCATAAAATAACTAGTGACATATTCTTGGAGTCAAGAAAAAAATCTACAACTTTCATGTTTTGAGTTTTTCAAGATTTTAGCTACAAAATAGCCCAAACGGGCAAAATCAGTCATTTGGAGTGACCTGCGCGCAAGTTGCGCAGGCAAAATCGCCCACGGCGCACGTTGCGCGCAAGCACAACGCACATTACGCGGAAGAAAATCGCGATGGCGCGCGGCCGCACAAGTTGCGCATTACGCGCGGATAAAATCGCCCACGGCGCACGTTGCGCGCAAGCGCGCGGCAAAGAAGGACGCGGGCGCGTGGCAAAGAAGTGTGCGGGCGTGCGGCGCGAAGTTGCGCATTGCGTACGGGCGTGCGGCGCGAAGGATAGTGCTGGAGACTCTCAGGAGGGAGCAGCTTTATGGGACGCTCTCCAAGTGTGAGTTTTTCTTGGACCGGCCCACTACAAGAAAATGTAGCATTTACGGCGCACAATTTACGGCACACAGTAACTGTGTGCCGTAAATGACACACTTTTATGGCACGCATATTTGTGTGCCGTAAATGAGTTAGTTTTTGTCTTTGTTACGGCGTATTTGGTATGCAAGCCGTCATTGTAAACGTATTTACGGCATGCAGGTATGTGCGCCGTGAATGATAACTTATTTACGGCATGCATTTGTGCACGCCGTGAATGATTTTTCATTGACGGCATGCACTTGTGTGTGCCGTAAATGATAGCTCATTTATGGCATACATTTGTGCACGCCGTGTATAGTGTAATTGATTCTCATGGGCATATCTATATCTTATCTCACAAACTATTTTTTCCCAAAAATTTGGACCCTCTCCATTCATTTCCTACTTCGTAAACCTATACTACAAGAAATACACCATAAGACAACAAATTTTTTAGAAATGCAACAATTTTTGTTGCCAATAAATATTTTCTGCAACGCATATTTTGGTCGTTGCTAAACACAAATTTTGGCAACGAAACATTTTATCGTTGCTATCACTCAATAAACTAAGTAAACAACAATGATGTCATTGCTAAATCATCTATATTTTTATGGCAACAAATTATATTGTCGCTAAAATATTTTACGCATAGCAACGAAATATAGCATTTCTAAATATTTTAAAAATAATACTTTTATATTTTTTTTATTTGGATTAGAAATAAAAATTTTCCAATAGGCAACATAAATTTCTAACATATTCCATAAATTTCCTCCAAATTTCAAATTCCCTCCTGCCAAATCAATAAGTCCCTCCCATATCAAGAAGGCCCTTCTAAATCAAACTCCCAAATCAAAAAAGCCCCTCCCCCAAATTCGAAAAACCCTACCTCCTCCTCTCCTCCCTTCACTAAACCAAAATCTCCTCCCTGATCTTCTCTCCGTCACCCTCACCGCCAACAAGAAGGAGGGGCCAACCGACGTTGGATTACTTTATTGGATTTCCATTTCTTGTTTTTTGGTCTAATAATGAACAAGGAGGAGCGGCCAACCAACGTCACTTTCTCCCTTGAGGATGACACCGACCAGAGAATATCTGTAGGTGGTGAATTTCTGCTTATGGAGGTGATTCTCAGTTGGGTCAATATCAGTTTATTGTTTTATATATATAAATTTTGTCCCAACAACAAACATAATAATTCTAGGGAAACTCCATTCATGTTGAAAATATCATCTTAACTGGTTAGTAAATTTATATCATGTTATTTAACTTATTTATTATTGACAACTAGTTTTTCCATGATTTAATTATCACAAAGCTTTGAGGCCAAAAGTATAGAGTTTAATTTTTTTGTTAATTCTATAATCTACCTTGCATATGATGATCAAAATTTGAAACTATATATGTTTTGTCTGCATCATTTGTCTTTGCTTTTAACCACTCTTCTTTACGCATAACCAAGATTAAAATTCTCTATTGTCCCAAAAGTTTTAGTTTTTCGGAAGAAATAGTTCCGGACCTGCTTTGTAGAATTTTGGACATGATGAAATTGATTCATATAATTCTGATTCTGCAGAATTTCTTCTTTTGGGAAATTTCAGTAACCTTACTGCATTTTTTTTAGAGTGATTGGGATTCTTAAGCTGAATTTATCTCAATTTGGTCTCCTTATACTACAGATTGTCAAGAAAAAGATAGGATCATACAAGGAAAGTATCCTATAAGTTCATTCCACATCTTTTAATCCAATACATTACTGAAATCACCTTGTAGAAGTAGTACAAGAGCATATTTAATATTAAAAACATAGTTCAAAAAGTGTTCGACATATGTCCAATTTATCACATTACATTTTGGGTCTTGACACTTAAATAACAATGATATGCATAAAGTTTTGTTAATTTTGTTTTGGCAAAATATCGTCAGATATACCGGGTCGGACACGATAAATCAACCAATATCTGATAGGCTTTGTAGCAAATAATATTTGCAGCCAAAGATTGCCAACAAGACTCTGGCAATTATGACTACAAATGGTATGTTTTATATATTGCATCTGTTTTTCTTTCAACAAAGGCGGAGTCACCTCTCATATTTTAGAGTACATTCATCATTCTAAGTTCTGATTTGAGACTAGAGATCATGCATATTAGCTATGAAGTGAACCAAACAATTTAGAGTCGATCTCCAATAGCAATTGACTTGTGGGTTGGGGCACTCAAAATGAAGCAACAGTCAACTTGAATCGACTCATGTAACATACAAAAGATGATCATTCAATAAATACGAAACAACTGATAAATTTGGCAAACAGAAAGTTCATAAGTGGCATTATAGTTACTATATTCCTCCACCGAATGGCGAGAATTTAGAGATGTGTGCTAAAGGGCTGTTGCTTATTTCAAAGAACAAGTAAGGATACTCCAAATATTTATTATATACATTCATGATAAGTTGTTTCTCCATTAGGATGCACATTATTTTATGTTTATTGCTATTCGTCTCTTGGCACTTATTTAAATAAAAAAGAATACTACTAGAATAATGAATACTTTATTATGAAGTAGAAATTCCACATATTGCAGACACATCTTTTTGTTTTTGGTAACTGAATGTTGCAGAATAGTGAATACCTTATCGTTAAGGAGAAGTTCCACATTATAGAATAGTGAATACTTTATCATATTGCATACACATCTTTATCATTAAGGAGAAATTCCACATATTTTAAATAGTACATTATTATGTTTGTTTCTTTATATTTTGTCTTAAATATTCTAATTGTGTATTTACTTTCTATTCAGTTCTTCCAAATGATAAAGTTGCTCACATGTTATCGTATTTTGTTCTTCAACTGGGTTCGAGGCAGGAGCTAGTAGCGGATACACCAAAGTATATAGCTATTGATATACGCAATGTAAGTGACATTAACGCTTTTTAATTATACAATATGCTTCTCCTTGAAACGTATGAAAACACACCTTGAAAACACATTTTAATTGTACAATGTGCTCCACCTAATGCAAGCATGGTAGGAAAACATGTGCAAGATCTGCACATCCATAATACCTCTCTTGTTCCTCATTAATTAGTAACCGAAATATATTTGATACGTAATTAATAATTAGAAACAATAATAACAATATGGTATAACTGTTGAAATATGAATTAAGCAGAAAAATCTAATTCATTTGCCATGAGTATGACCTAGAATATAGTAGTATTAGTTAGCTATCCTAATATGTTCATGGAGTTAGTGGGTTATAGTTCTTTGGGTACTGGTTCATTTGCTATGTGGTAGGGTTACGAATACATGGTACACTACTTTCTTTTGCATGTGGTTCAAGGGCTACTCACTAATAAAAAATTTCCAACTCAAGGTGGCTCATCATCCTTCCAAAATGACAACCATCAGACTTCATGCCTCTAAGACATATTATGTGTACCTTGTTCCTCGCTCTAGGTATGCTACCAAACTACTTATGAACTTTGATGATCTCTGGCATTCAGATTTTTTTCCAGTTAGTTTGGATGAGGCTGGCATACCTTATGATAGAGAAGCTCCACTTAAGGCTTTTCAGATTTGTGGAAAGGAAGTTCATCAAGGATACTGGGTATGCACCGTGCTTTCTATGTTGCTACTTCATTTGATATTGGAGGAAATTTTTTCATCTTTCATTAAGATTGAATTAAAAAATATTACTCTTCTTATTCAGCTCTTGAAAGTTGGAACCTCTAATTTAAGTTGTACTATTCACAACCTCAAACAAAGGCTTATGTATGTCATTCACATGAGTAAGGAATTCATATGGACCATTTCAAGTAGTTTACTAGATGTAAGTAATATATTTATTTGTATAATTATAATAATATTTATGTATATTGTGTTTTACGAGATTTTCCTTCAAGATTCATGTTAACATTTTCAAGGCTGTTATATACATATCAGAGTTAATAGTATCAGTAATACCATTTTGTTACTAATTTGATGAAACTAATGATACAAAGATGGAATATGTAGAGATATATTATTGATAACATTTCTATATGTTAGAATACAAGAAAAAAACTGGAATTCTGATTTTGTACCGGTGTTAGAACAAATACGATCATTCTCCGTTGACTTTGTGTTTCCAAGTATTTTACATTTGGATTTTCTTTCATTCTCTTTTCCCTATGATCTAACACAATGCTTGCATATGACTTCTAGGTCCTAATGGTTTGTTCTAGGGACTTCTTATGATTTGATATGTCCCTTAATTTTTTTTAATGTGATATGCAGGCCAAAGCAATCAAGGAGACAAGTGGGAGCCTTAGGCTTATTGGTTATTACAGCAATCCTCTTTAAGTGTTGGAGATGGCTCTGGTAAAGGTTCCAGTAGCAGCAATTCTGATCAAGTTCTAGTTTATGGAATCATTCATGTTATGGTTGTTGTTGTTCTCTCTGGTTTGGCATCTGTTTTATGTCAGCGGGCTTCTCAGGTTAGGCTTATTGACTTTCTTTTTATTTAAGAATTTCTATCATGTTCTTACTAAGCCACTATATATGGTACTGTAGGTTCTCACTGGATGAATTGAAGATTGTTGTCCAACTTGTTTATTATCTGAATTTTCTTTACACTGCACAATGAGGAATTGATTTGTCATTACTAGATTATGAGGATTCAAACAATTCTTGTGGTCTCTTTAGTCCTTTAACTTTGCCTCTTGGGGCCTTGCAAGTTAGCAATTATTAGAGCAATTGATAAGTCAAGGAATACATTAATCTTTCTTCCAGTTAAAAGAACCCGATGATCTAAGGGCTGATATGCCCATACACGTGACTCATCTTGAACCTCTGATGTTTTATTTTGGATGTTAAGCTAGGTTTGCTATACTTAAACCTTCCTAAAGTTTATTGCTGCTTTTTCTTAGCAGGAGTAAGTTGGAATTTTCTGTTCTGTTGGAGAATTTAAATGAGCTCCTATACCTGAATGCAAAAGTTTCAATATGGACAAGTGAGACTCATCTTGAATTTATTTATTAAATCCTTGACAGAAAAGTTATCCATCAACAGCTAATTTTTATTTATTTGTGCGCATATTACCAATTTCAATATGGACGGAATAGGACGATTGACTGAGCAATGGTTGTGTTTATGCATACATTAATTTGTGCCCATAATACTCATTTATTTATGTATATTTTTTCATTATTGTGTTTATATATACATCAAATTGGATATAATGAACTAAAACACATTTTATGTTTGTGCAGGTTATCAATCAATAAAAATATTTGGATTTTGTGTTTGAAGCTTCACCTCTGCAACCATTTGAGCCAAAATTTGTCATAGATGACAATTTACATTTTTTTCCCCAAAAGTAGGACAAATTGTGAAACAAGCTCAATTTGTATTGAAATATTGTATTGTTCTTATAATTCAGTACTAAAATACTTTTGTAGTTCATGAAACAATATGGCATGATACTTTGGCATGGCCTTTTGTTTGCTATTAATGTATTTTGGCTATTGAATCCGATTATTTTTATGATATCACGTGTCTGGGTTCTTTTGAATTACGTTTCACTTTTGTAGTTTGATTGGGATTATATGCCAGTGATCAACTATTTCTTTAACTTATGTTTGTTATGTTATATACTTTGTTTACCATTGATATCCTTGATTAAATAAATAGGTCGGATTGGTATGAAAATAATAATAATTATTATTATTATTATTAGATTAAAAAATTCATAAAATATTATTTACAGCACGCTATATATGTCATAAATGGTAAATATCAAAAATATGTTTTACGGCATCAAAATGTATGCTATATTTGATCATGTGCGAATAACTATTACGGTGTGCATCTATATGCCGTATTTGACCCAGCACGAATATCTATTACGACGCACATATGTATGTCGTGAAAGAGCAATTATGGCACACGAAATATGCCGTAAATGGTTGTCGAAATTCAGTAAAAATATCTATTACGGCGCGCACATGTATGCCATGAAAGAGCAATTACGGCACACACAATATGCCGTAAATAGTCGTCGAGATTCTGTAAAAAAGATATTTACGGCGTTAATATGTTTACATTTACGACATTCAAAATGCGCCGTAAATAATAGGCTCATTTACGGCATGAGCTTTTATGGCACCAAAATGAATGCCGTAAAAGCTCATTTACGGCACGTTTCGCGTGCCGTAAATGATCGGTATTCTTGTAGTGCGGGTGGACTTTCTGGGGCATGTGGTGACTGGAAATGGTATCTCAGTTGACCCCAAGAAGATCGTAGCAGTTGAGGCATGGGCAGCGCCGACTTCAGTGGCAGAGATCAGGAGTTTCCTGGGGCTGGCAGGATATTATCGGAGATTTGTGCAGGATTTCTCCCGAATTACAGAGCCGTTGACTCGGTTGACCCGGAAGGATGCTGAGTATGTTTGGTCAGAGGAGTGTCAGGCAGCTTTTGATGAGTTGAAGAAGCGGCTTACGACAGCTCCGATTCTGACATTGCCTTCAGGATCAGGGGGATTCACTATTTATAGTGATGCTTCAGGGAAGGGGCTGGGTTGTGTCTTACAGCAGAATAGGAAGGTGATTGCCTATGCTTCCAGGCAATTACGTCCCCATGAGAAGAACTACCCTACCCATGACCTGGAGCTTGCAGCAGTGATATTTGCTCTGAAGTTGTGGAAGCACTATCTATATGGAGAGAGGGTGGAGATTTTTACAGATCACAAGAGCTTAAAGTATGTGTTCACTCAGAAGGAGCTGAACATGAGGCAGCGCAGATGGCTAGAGTTGATGAAGGACTTTGACATATCACTTCAGTATCACCCAGGAAAGGCCAACGTGGTTGCCGATGCCTTGAGTAGGTATCCGACAGCCATGTGTTTGACTATGGATCGTCACTTACTTGCTGATTTGGAGAGCCTTGGGATTGAGGTGATCGTGCCTGGAGTTCAGATGCAGTTATGGGGCCTGCAGATTCAGTCAGACTTGGTGGAGAGGATCAAGTCGACACAATTTGAGGACGTTGCTCTGCAGTGTCTCCGAGAGCAGGTTCGTGCAGGATTGGTGGATGGCGAGTTTTCTCTCGCAGAGGATGGTGCCTTGAGGCACGGTTCCAGGTTATGTGTGCCCAGCAGAGAGCTCAGGAAGCAGGTTTTGCAGGAGGCCCACAGATCTTAGTACTCTATACACCCTGGTGCCAACAAGATGTACCGAGATCTGAGGGAGCATGTTTGGTGGTCCGGGATGAAGCGGGAGGTGGCTCTCTTCGTAGCTAGGTGCTTGGTCTGTCAGCAGGTCAAGGCAGAGAGGCAGAGGCCCGGTAGATTATTACAGCCGCTGCCCATTCCCGAGTGGAAGTGGGAGCATATCACTATGGATTTCGTATCAAGATTACCGTGTACGCCAGGAGGAAAAGACGCAATTTGGGTCATCGTTGACAGGTTTACCAAATCGGCCCACTTCTTGCCATTCAAGGTGGATACGTCTACAGGGAGGCTTGCAGAGATGTATATGCGACAGATAGTCAGAATTCACGAAGTTTTGGTCAGCATCGTCTCAGATCGGGATAGTCGCTTTACTTCCCATTTCTGGAGGAGTCTGCAGATTAGCTTGGGCACTCAGCTCAAGTTTAGTACTACATACCACCCCCAGACGGACGGACAATCAGAGAGAACTATTCAAACACTTGAGGATATACTACGGACGTGCGTCTTGCACTTTGGAGGTTCCTGGGAGGATCATCTACATTTGGTGGAGTTTGCTTACAATAACAGTTTCTAGGCCAGTATTGAGATGTCACCTTTCGAGGCTCTGTACGGGCGTAGGTGTCGTACACCCTTATCTTGGGATGATGTTGATGAGCGAGCTTTACTGGAGCCAGAGATGGTTGTTGATGCAGCCGAGAAGGTGAAGCTCATCAGGGACAGACTTCGCGTGGTGCAAGACAGACATCGGTACTGGGCCGATAGCCACCGGAGGCCCTTGGAGTTTGAGATACAGATTAGAGTAGGATTAGATTTAGGTTGTTTGTTGTGTTTTATTGATCATGTTTGTTTATCATAATTAATTGAGACCTTGCTTATGATTAGGTTGGAGACCAAGTTTTCTTGAGGATATCTCCGACTCGTGGTACGATACGTTTTGGTGGAGGCGGGAAGCTTAGCCCGTGCTTCATCGACCCTTTCGTTATCAGCGGGAGAGTCGGTGACGTGGCATACAGGCTAGACTTGCCACCTGCACTAGTGGGGGTCCACAACATATTCTATGTATCACACTTGAGATGGTACGTGGCTGACCCTAGCCATGTGCTTGATCATTCGGAGATTGAGGTTGGGCTTTCTCTCAGCTATCCAGAGCAGCCAGTGGAGATACTGGATCGACGGAAGAAGGTTCTGAGGAACCAGGTGATACCCTTGGTACGCGTCGCATGGAGGCATCATTCTCCAGGAGAGTCTACCTGGGAGCGGAAGGATGAGATACGCGAGCGATACCCATATCTTTTTGGACCGTGAGGTATACTTTCTATCCTTCTCATCAGTTGCATTTCGCCTTTCAATTTCGAGGAAGAAATTCTTTTAAGGAGGGTAGATTTTTCACTACCATATTTCTAGTTTGAGGATATTTTTTTCATTTTTGGGGTTATTTGAATTTATTATAATTTATTTGAATTTATGGGAATTTTTAGGATTTATTTTGGAATTATTTGAATGATGGTTGACTAGGTTGACTTTGACTAGCATTGACCTTGGTAGACTAACCTAGAAGCTAACCCTAGTTGTGTTTGGACTTGGTTAGGTCATGCAACCCTAGTTAGACTAGAGTTAACCTATGGTTTAGTCATTAAACTCAAGTTGGAATAGTTAAGTCATAAGCCATGACTTATGGTTGAACCATTAATTAACAACTTAGCCATAGGAGCCCAAAGCCCAACCCACTAGCTAACCCTAACCCAAATCCATAGTTGGTCGGCCACCTATCCTAGGGATTCCTATCCTATAAATACTCTCTTCCATTAGGGCTAGCCTCCTTAGGAAAGAACAAGTTTAAGGAAGAGGTATTTTCCCAACTTCATAAATTCATAGAAATTCCATTTTATCTTCTTTTTCCCTCAAATCAATTGCATTAGATCCTAATTTTAGTATTCTTGCTGTTTGTAGAGGTTTTTCTCAATTTGTGAGCAATTTGAAGAAGTTTGCTAGCAAGAAGAAACCCCTCTATTGGAAGCTTTTCTTGCATTTGGACACCAATAGGTAAAACCCTAAAACTTTTAATTAGGTGATGTTATGTTTTTGCATAATGACCTAGATCTAAGTATCCCCTAGCTAACCCTAGATTTCTGTAGGATATCGTGTCCATTTTGGGTCCTAAATGGACACGTATCAGTCCTCTAGTATAGGTGTTTGATGAAATGCCCCAAAGGACATTTCGACCTATTTTTAGAAAAGTATTTGAATAGAAATTAGTGTTTTTGTCTCGCTTATCGATTTTTGTTGTACTGAGGTTAGTTTTGTGTCGTGTCGTGTCTGGATGGATACGGGAACACATTGTTTCTACGTGCACCGCACGCGAGTAGCAGTCCCCTGCTACTCGGGCCCCCTGTAGGACTCGACACAGTTTCTCTTGGTACGAAATTTGGTGGACACGAGGGGGCATGCACTGACATCATGCCCCCAAAGTTTTGTTGGATCTAGTGAAGTGGTTAGGGTGAAATCGAGCTTGCACTGGGTTTGCACAGACACGCACACACTCGATTTAGGCCACTGACACGGCTCTAGAATTCTGGACACGATGCACTAGGACACAAATCAGGGTGATGGACACGAAGACCTATCCTAGGTGAGCCTAGGTTGGTGAGCACGAGGCCTGGTTTGGCCTGTGTCGGGTGCACGACACGCGTGCACTTGTACACGAGACAGTGCACTGTGTAGTACCTGTTGTGCTCGATTTGTATTTGATTGTATGTGGACACGTTTGTGTCGTTGTGGTGGATACGAGACATCTCCTGGGACATGCGCACATATTTAGGATGCATTACCAACCACAAATTTTACATATTAAATTGTTTTTTGATATCAAATTCCATTTCCCTAAATTTTTGATACTAGGTTGTGTATCCTGTAATTTCCAGTTTCCTAATTCGAATTTTGGCAATCTATTTTACCTATTTAAATGCTGTTAAATATGGGTTTTATACTCTAATGATATTCTCCTACTTTTGTTCTAACTGTATGCTAATTTTGAAGTGGTTTCATTGAGTTTTGGGTTTCGAAATTAGGATTGAATGTATGGACTATTTTCAAAAGTCTGAAAAATGTAACCTGAGATAATATGGGTTAAACTGATTTGATTTCCCTTTCTTTTTACTGAAATTATGTTGATATCCTATAATATGCTAAACCTGAGATTAAGTGCATTTGAGGGTGGTCCTTGGTTGAACTCAAATCTGAGTTTTAGGCTATAGGTAACTGTAATGGGGTTCCCTTCCTATTTTTCTGAAAACTGAAACCCTATGATTCCTCTCACACTCATAGTCACTCATACACACACACATTTTCTGTTTTCACCCTTCAGTGACACACACCTTCACACACATTCTACTGTCCAGATTTGGACTGAGCACCCACACACAGGTTTTAGTCCTAACACACCTACACACACACTCTATTTTTTCCTGTCACACTCTAGTATACACATCTCACTAACACACACACATATTCACATGAATATGGACTCTCTATCACACACTAGTCACTCTCCTAGTCACTCTCCCTATTACCTCACTCTTCTAACTCTCAATCTTCCTATCTTTCTATGTATATATATATAATGCAATGTATCTAATTTGTATGTGTATCTAATATATAGAGTATATTATGTATTATGTAAGTATCATATATATATATAACATGTGTGTGTGCTATTATATATGTATTATATATATGTATGTGTGATATACATATAAGTAGCCACATGTGTACATATAGACTATCTATGTGTATATAGTGATGTGATGTGTGTGGATAGCTCTTAGCCCATGGTCCTATGTGCACTAGCTAACTAGACTTGTTTTTGACTTATTGTCCTTGAGATGTGAGTGCTAGCAAGGCTAGACTTGGTTGAGTCTAGATTGGACTAGATAGACTAGTTTAGACTTGATGAGCCTAGATTAACTTGTTTAGACCTAGTTTGGCTAGTTTGACCATAGTTGACCTAGGTTTGACTTCTTGGTTGACCAGAGTTGACCAAGAGTTGACTTTGGCCTAGTTTGACCTGGACTCATGTAGAGTGCATTGTAGTGCATCTTTTTACCATTCTGGACTTGTTGTGACTTGTGTTGTTCTAAATAGGAGTCAGACACCACTCCTCGGACAGTACTTTCATCTTGGACACTCAGATACCAGGCGAGTACATTCTCTGATCATTTTATATCCTGTTTAGAATTATTTTCCAGCTTTAAATTACTTTACTTGATACTGTCACATTGGTCACACGGATTAGTACTATATGGATCCCTTCTTGAGATGTTATCCCTTCAGGGAGCATCGTATACTACATGTTCTGTGCGTTTCACTTACATGGTGTATCACTATACTTCATGGTTCATTGATCGCTTGTGATATGTACTCTCATGATCACAGAGTCTTCCTTGAATCACCCTATTGATGGGTATTTCCAAAATTACCCATTTATGGGCTTACCATGTATCACCCCTTGTGGGCCCTTACATGGAATCATAACATAACCTGGCTGGATCCTTGTGTATTGATTGGGGGTACGGGAGAGTAGAAGTAGACATGTGAATAATATCCAAGTAGTGTAGTTTCTAGAATCACTCCATAGTATAGTTTCCAGAATCTCCTATGCCATTCACATGTTTATGTTGTACTCTGACTCACTAGCCACTGTTAGTTCTCTATTTACAGTATATATATTTCCATTACAACTTTCTCTATTTACATCATGTACTTCTTTCAGTTCTTGTATCTTACTTTACTGCATGATTATATTTTCTAACCTGCTATGATCTGTTGAGATGTACTGTACTCGCTCCTGTCCTGACTGGACCTGTTGAAAATATTACAGAGGATGAGGAGGAGGCCTATGTGGATACCTATTACATTGCTACCTTAGATGAGATATTGGACCTGGACCAGCAGCAGGTCCCACTAGCAGTGGATGACACTCCTCCAGACTAGGATGTTTTATTTACATTACTCACTGGATGATTGTATATATTTGATACTTGGGATATGTACCTATCTTAGACACTTAGACTCTCTGTTTGTACTTGTGGATTTCCTTTCCTTTCAGCATTATTTATCTTTCTATCTTATCTTCCTGCCTTAGTTGTGATTGAGTTTACTTTCTGCTATGTCACCCCCATTCGGGGAGTATAAACTGTTTAGTATTATATTGTTAGATGTTGTGACCTAGGACAGCGTTCTATCGCCGACACTGCGGCGTAGGCTGGACGTACCCACGTCTCGTGCCCTTACTCTAGGGTGCGGGTCGTGACACATTCTAAGGCTTTGCGCGATCGCATCGCCTCGCCGACATACTCGTTGTTACCCCTAATCCTCAATTTCGCTCGAATGATTTCCAAGATGGACCATACACCACTCAGGATTCGAGCCATCCGATTTAGTCCACAATCACGTTCGCATTATTCGCTAATACATCCTTCAGATTCGTTCGACAAACTCTAGCGTAATCGTTCATGTCGTCTCGATAGTCTAAGTCTCGTATATTTCTATCGATATTCCACATGTAAATCATATTTATGATTCACGCATCTTGACGTACTAAGTCGTTCGCACTATTCCTCAAAATCTATACAAATCTTCCGTATACGCCTTTAGTCCGATAGCGTTTCTATCGATATACACTCTAAGTATATCTCCGTTCCTGACCAAGCGATACTTAATATCGCTTGCAATTCGTTTGCAACATAAAGTCTAGGCGTGCGACACGCGACACAACTTAGCCAAAAGGCTGTATGCATAGCTATCCCGTATGGACTATACTCTAATTTTGTACGCTCATTTGCTAATGTCGACGTAGGACTATTTAGGCACGCACGCAACTTGCTAACTTTAGCATGTGTTTTCTATCAACTCAAGTTTGACACCGTTCAGCACAAAGGCCATCGCCTACCGATGCGTTCGATTGAACTCATGTACGAGCTTTTGAAAATTTCTAAACTTATAGTATGGACATGCTGAGGGACATTTAAGAGAGTGCGCACACTTCTTTGTCAACGACGAGCTTTCAAAACCGAGAGATTCAACTTGAAGTCCAAGGACGTAAAGCTGTGCTCTGATACCACTATGTCACGTCCCGCTCCCGTAGGAGCGATCGTCCTCGCTAAGGCGTGATATCGTACGAGCCTAGATTGTGCTCGTGCAAGGCAATTTCATAACGGCCGATTACAGCGACTGCGACGGGGTCGTCGCACAGAAGTTCCAGGTAGAATCATTGAACATGCAGCAGAAATTTAGAAGCAAAAGACAAGTTATTCAAAAGTGCTCTTTATTGATATTGAACAATAAGATTACAATGGGGCGCAAGGCCATGATTACAAGTCTCTCAAGCTCACTTTTTTTATTTTACAAGTCACTATGCTCTCTCTCATCTCTCGATACAATGCTTGAGCCAGAGGATGCTTCGAAAGGCAATGTCCATACATTATGTCACGTATAAGTCTTGACTCCATGCGATCGTACGCTTTGAATCGCCAAGGAACTTCGTGCCTCGACGCATCCAAGCAAGCTCCGTGCCACGAGCTTCTACCTGTGCTTGCACATGAAAACTGTGTGGGTGTCAGTACTCAACTGTACTGGTGGAGTGAGCTCCTCGCCCACCCATACAAAACTGATACGTTCATTTACTTTGTGTAGCTAAATCCCTTTTTGATAGTCTTGCTAGTCTTGCCTTAGGATCAATTTTTTAGGACAAAGACGTCTTGGCCTATACTTGGCAACGCAACGACAAGATCGTGCTATACTCTATTCGTGACTTCAATGTATATTCGAGGTAGTGCCTCGCCGAGTAGAAACTTATGCAACTCCCTCGTGCCAAGACTTTCACTTGTTCTATGTGCCTCTAGACCATTCCCGTGCCAATGATGTCAAGGGGATGACTCGTGCTGGTCGTGCCAATACACTTAATCATACCTTAAGATCGAGGCCATGCCTCCCAAGTATCAACCAAACTTAACCAACTTGCCTTACGGCCCTTCCTGACTTAACTCAAGACGATGCCACATTCATGTCGAAGCACGTGCCCTTGCTATAGCCAAATCTTAGGCTCCAGAATGGTGTTACAACCGTGCACACCCTAACCCGTACTGACTCAAGGTTAGCACTTGCTATAAGTATACCTTGTTAACCCAACACGTAACTTGCTAGTACTCGACGCAATCCAAAGACATACACACGGATAGCCGCTCTTATGCCGACACATCTATATGAGTGGTCACTATCAATGTCAAGCTATCCTGAATCTTTGTGTACGGTGACCATCCGCGTGGCGAGGTACGAGCTCCCACCGAATGACCTGCAGTCTATATTTTAACGGTTCACTTCAATCGAGTTGTACCATCGATGAAGGCCATACAATATCTGTAATTCCTCCTAGGCCGACATGAACCCGGCACCCCGGGATCGTTCGAGGAATTTTACCTTACGTGCAAGTTGTCCAATGACCATGCAAGACTCAACTCGATCTACCAAGTCCTTTCTTAATCATGACCATACTTTCTTATCGAGACTCCCAAGTAGCGGGATCGATCTCGTGTATTTCCTTATCGAGACTCCCAAGTAGCGGGACCGATCTCGTGCACTTCCTTATCGAGACTCCCAAGTAGCGGGACCGATCTCGTGACCATCCTTATCGAGACTCCCAAGTAGCAGGACCGATCTCGCGTGTTTCCTTATCGAGACTTATCGAGACTCCCAAGTAGCGGGACCGATCTCGTGTACTTCCTTATCGAGACTTATCGAGACTCCCAAGTAACGGGACCAATCTCGCATACTTTCTTATCGAGACTCCCAAGTAGTGGAACCGATCTCGCGTGCTTCCTTATCGAGACTCCCAAGTAGCGGGACCGATTTCGCGTGCTTCCTTTGTCCGTGGCATGCTTTTCTAAACCAACCGTGGCTCATGCCTTAGACAGACCTTATTCTCTAGGCGACGCTATCGCTCCAGTCATATACTTTATATGACGAGCTTTGTTCTCATTGGACTATGTGACTTGACAACCGCAGAAGGAGCGGGACAGTACTAGAAATGGCTTCGATCGACCGGCATAACTTTGCCTAACTTATTCGTACAACGACTTGACGAGCAAAGGCTATGCCAAGCTTCGCATCGAGAGAAAGTGCAGTGCACCCTCTCTCGAATAATCGGACACGAGTAGGACACACCCAACCTTCGTCGTTAGACACGGCAAAGTAAGCTGTACCAAGCTAGGAAAACTACAAGTCCAGATAAGAATGACTACAACAACAGCATCTACAATATCGAATCCCAGAATCGAAGTACATATATAAGAGTTATTACATTTTTCAGCAATAAAATGTAAATTGATGTCTCTAATACAAAGTCCAAGTGAACTAAAAAGGTAGGTACTAGGCTTCATCAGCCTCTACGTCCAGAGCAACTTCAGCTGGCTCTACTGCATCTATAGGCTCACGGCCATAGTAGGTGGAACACAATGTCTCCATCTCACCTGCAATATATCCTAGTCAGGAGCGGAGCAAAGTACAGTCCTAGGTAATGAACAAGAACATCATGATATGGAAATGAGTATAGGAGAACATGAAATATGAAATACAGGAAAGTACAGGAACATAAGTACAAGAAATAAAGTACAGGAATTTAACTATGAACCTGAAGTATAAGACATGACATGTGCTCAATGTTTGAAATACAACTAACCTATGTGACCGGCTGGGGGAGTACAGGAACATGTACAGGAGTACATGAATATCGGTACGACTTAGGACCCGCATGTACAATGCGAGGCCTAAGCTATCTACATGAATATAGTAACCGGGTTTGGTCACATAGCTAGTGTATTTCTCCTCCCGACACAAGTAAGTACAAGAACAGGAAAGTACGAGAGTACAAGACATCGTGTCATAATGTATCACAAGAAAAGTACAAAATATGTAAATGCACAATAACCATACAATATTACTTGCCTTGCTCTGGAAAAGTACGAGTAATCACTGAAGCTGGATGTCCTCCTGTTATAATTTGATACAAGTTGATTAATTTCTAAGACTACTCTAGCTAATCCTGATTTAATTTATCATTAGTATTCCTTAAGAATTTAAATCATAGATAAAACCTTATCTAAATTCTTATCCTATTTAAATATAAGGTGAGAATCAAAAATAGAAAATTTGACCGGTAGCATTTGCTTCCTAAGAATTTAATTTTTGATAATTAGGAATTTGATTTGGGATCACAAGGGTGTGTACCTAAGCCTATAGCTTAAGTATAGTAAAACTAGGACATATATGGTCTCCAGGGTCCCCATACAGCCTCTAGAGTATCATTTTATTATTTTAGAATTTCTTGGATTTTAGGAGATTTTTAGATAATTTTTATATATGGTTTCATTATTTTCTAAAGCTTCTAGGAATTTTTGTGAAGGCACCCAAGAGTATTTTTGAGGTCAAAGAATTTATTTGGGCTCTAGAACCCTTAAAATATTTTCTAGAATTTTCTAGGAATTTTTAGGAATTTTCTGGGATTTATTTGGATTTTTTAGGATTTTTTTTTATTTTTATTTAATTTTTCTGTAATTAAAATCTATTTTATATATATAATTATACAGTCAGCCGCGGGGGGGCCCACCCGTCAGCCACTGAAGCGGGAGTGCGGGCCCACGTGGCAGCGAGAGGGGCGTGTGGAGCTCGGTCTCCGAGCCGCCCTCAGATCCCAAGCCGAGCCGGCTTGGAGCTGCACTAATCCGAGTCGAGCTGGGATTGTTCTAGACCGTGCAATCCCAGCGATGGGCACGTGGGATTCTACCACGTGGCAAAGTCAGCCGCTTGGACAGCAACCACCGACTCCCTCTTTTCTTATATATATAGTATATAGTTTATTGTTTTCCGAAAACCCTAGAATTCAGCAGTTTTTTTGTGGGAGAGTTCAATAGGGATTCTTCGACTTCGCGGAGGGTTTGTCGTTGATCCAGACGTTCTTTTTGCGTGCCATTTTTTTATTAGAAGCATATTGAGGTTAGGTTTCTGAATATATAATTTATTTTCTGTTATTTTGATCTCGAATTTCTGAATAATTATTTGAGTGTCGGTTGTCCAAAAATCAACACGTCGCATGGTTTTCGAGATTTCGAGCGATCCCGAACTCCGTTTCGCGATCCGTTTGAAGTTTTGGAAATCTGACACCGAGCTCTACAACAAATAATTTTTTCCAGAAATTCAGAGTTTCATCTAGTATTTTATTTTGTTCATAGAAATCAGATTTGGTCAACGGTTCATCGATTTGGTCATGGTTAGCCATAATGGCGATAACTTTTGACCAAATCGTGATTTTGCGGCACGGTTGATTCTAGTGCACTCATGGCGCTGAAATCTACCATGTTGCACACTCAAACTTTGAATTCATAATGTTTAATTAGTTAGTCAACAGTATGTCTCGGTTTGCGTGCCACGGGTCCCGAATTTGGAACCGTGAATTTCCTTGGCCAAATATTTGTGTGTAGATTGTTATTTCAGAATTAAATAGGTTAAAATAGGATTTTAGATGATTTATTCCAGAATTAGAATAGTATTAATTAGTTTAACCCATTAGCCACTTTCTAGGATTTTTAGAGTGAGAATTGTATATCTTACTTGTGGTTGTTTATGCGACGGGGTTCGTGGGATGATGGCTTGATTTGATAGCTTCTAGGCCGGAGTTCATATCATTTTCAACTTGTAAAATCAATCCGTCCAGGAGTTCAGGCAAGTACTTGTTGACACCTTCATGTGCATTTACTTTATATTGTCGTATTTCACTTATACATGCTATCTTCCGTGTCTTGACTGTTACACACACGAGAGTTGAGTGTTGACTATTGATCATGTTTTCTCATTGTTATCGTGATCGTTATCGTGATCGTATTTTCGTGATTGTGAGGTATGGATATTGGAGGGGTATAATTACTAGGCACGTGGACTCTCCCGGTTACGGGGGCGGGCCTTATAACCTCATCGTTCGCCCAAGCCGTCCATGTGTAGGAACGTTGTACTTCTCACGACACGTGCACTACGAGTGTTTATATGAGTCTCTTTACTTTTCATGCTTGTTACTTTCCTTATCAGTTTCTTCCATCTCATAATTTCTTGTTCATATTGTTCATTGTTTCCATTGATCATTATTTTCCATGTTTAGTGTTTTATTACTTTATATTGTACTTGTATCATGGTGACTTGTACTTGTTCCAATCCTGACTGGATAACCATTTTTCAGCTGTAGACGACGTGATCTGTCCAGAGGTTTACGGTGAGTATGTTGGAGACACTGACGTCACTGGCGTACCCGGTTCCAGCACTGATGCGAATTAGCATATTTTCTTCCTTATGGATTCGCATTAGTTAGTAGTTATAGTTATGGAGTTAGTTATCTATTTTATTTTCTGTTATCCGGGTTTGTTCCCGAGACTTTCTGAGTTGTAGTGGATTTTTCATATTTATAATATTGAGACTATTGGATATTTTAGTGATTTTTGCTGGCTTAGTTGTGGATGATATATATGTGTGTTGTGCTTGTTGTGGACCATGGTTATCATAGACAGCGTACTACCGCCGATGCTGCGGCGTAGACTGGACTTGGCCACGTACTCGTATCCCAAAATTGGGAGCGGGTCGTGACATGACCACTTAATCTATTATGAAAACTTGATAACAGTACTAAGCTATTCTTTAAAATATTTATAAGAAATAGTTGGTTGTTTAGAAGTTATTTCCTAATCAGTACCTCTTTAGCAATTAGATACAATATTTGGTAACGAAACTACTCCATCTTCATGTTTAGAGCCCATCAGCCAAGACCTTATCAATTCAAATATTCAAACTCAAGTTTAAACTAGCCCGACCTTCCCATACAGGCAAACCACAGCTGTTGCTTATTCATAATATGGTTCAGTTATGAATCAGCTCGTACATACTCATTTAAGCACAAAAATGTATCAAACTCATAAGCTCAAAGGTGGCAGCTAAATCGTATTTTCTCAACTCTAAATTTAGGTTAAAAATCTCACTGTATCCAACAGGCAATATTGCAGAAATATATTATACGACTTGATTCAGCAAAATAGGAATCAGTCAACAATAACTCAAAACCCAGAAACTATCCAACTCCCACCCCTACTTGTCCGAACCCAACAAGAATAGAGAAAATTCCATCAGACACAATGTATACAAAACTCTATACAAAAATTAAAATCAAAAATAATTATCTACAACCAAATTGAAATCTAAATAAGAAAAACATTCTCGATCCATCACAGAGATCCAGCACTCGACCCTGGTCTTCGAAACACACCCAAACTGCAATAATTCCACGCATACTGAACACGAATAACTTAGCACGCAAAGTACTAGTCTGCAAGCAAACTAATTGAGACTACAGACACCGGTATAGCTTGGACACGGCGATCTTGGTCGTAACCCAAAGATACAGCTACGATAACATACATAAGGACAGACCCTGGCCAAAACCGTGCTTTAAAACAGAAACAGAGATTAAAAAGTAATGGAGAGATAGAATAATTACCTGAAGAATGATTGTAAACGGTAGGAGGCACGATCTACAGAATTCGACACTTCTTCGTTGTTAGGGTTATATACTAAAAGCATTACTTTTGTAGTAATCTTATTTCCTTAAATTTTGAATGAGAATCATATGGGCAAATGTTTGCATATTGTATTTGTTGCAAGTGTTAATGTAAATATCTGATATTCTATATTGTAGATAATATGGTGTATGGTGTCACACAGAAGATCATATTATCAGTTCCCTATGAAGTATATAAATATTTCACCACCTAGATGGACTTGGACAATCTATTGGAAAGGTTGTAGTATAATCTGGTATTAGTCTATCTTGACTATAGGTTTACACTAGTACACTTTGTATGTATTAAACAGGACCACTTGAGGTTGTTCTCTTTGTACTGACTACATAAGAGAACAAATACCTTTGTTATTATGGATGCTTGTGCTCTTAATCCGGATATAATAACGGATATGTATATGCAGTGTGCATTACTTTGACTCATAAAAGAGTGAGATTCATTATGGATCAACAACCTCTATGAATTGGGTAATAACATTGTATGTATGATGGGCTGTTGATTATAAATGGAATCCATGTCCCGATACATCAGGTTGATGATGTCCCCTTAAGCAGCTCATAAGGATTGTCATGTAAACCCTGCAGGTGGATTATATATGACATGACAAATAAAGTTGAACGGTACTACTTAAGGATAAAAGATGTCGAATCAATATAGTTGTCAGTAACTTAATTTGATCGACGGACATACGATATCTTAACATGGGAAGCCAAACGAGCATATAATAAAAGGAGCCCACAAACATAATTTAGAATTAGGAAGGTAGTGCAACAATAGCTCATTAGTGGACCGAGCTATTGTTAATGGGCCTGGATTGTGTGTTCGGGCTGAACACGGGATATCCAGATCCGTTAGGAGGTCTAACCCTAATTTCTCCTCATGGTCCCTGCCGTAGCCTATATATATCCTCTATTCTCTGGCCGCCAGATTACTGATCAGAAATCTGAAACTTTCTCTAAATTCGTGATTCACGTAAGAAGAGAAAGAGAGGGCTGCCAAGAAGAAGAAAAGGTTGGGTGATCGTCGCCCACACGACGTCCAACTCGAGGAAGGAATACGTGCAGAAGATCTTGGGGTCGTCCGCTCGAGATTGCCAGGAATTACTTGTCTCCTTTCCGCCGCAGGTATAATTCGTGAACCCTAGTTTCCGCCTATGAAGGATTAGAACACGTATTAGATCTGTTTAACTTTCTATCGATCAATACGCACACCAAAGAAAGGGTCCTGGGAATCCCCAGTTCCATCAATTGGTATCAGAGCCACTTTGGATATACGTATTGATTGATACGTCCATGTTGTCCAATAAAACCTGCGCTGTGTAATAGTCGGTAGATGTAGATCTGTTCTAACTCGGTTTTGCAGGCATCTTAGATCCAACTATTATGGTCCAATGCATATTTTTGATTGTGTTGTTTAAACCACGGACATGTCGTAGATGTTGTTGTTGCTGTAGATGTAATTAAAATCACGAGGGTTAATCGTGCTTATTATTTTAATTTTTTAATCTAGATTATGTGTGAACTCCTTCGAATTTGGATAGATCTGTGCAGCGCCAGATTTTAGATTCGGATAGTTGAGGACGGAGCAACGAAGATGACCATAATAGTTGGATATTTTCTCTTATTTTTATCATTTTGCTTTTTCTGATTATGTATGTTTATTATTGTGTGGTTGTTTTTTTTTGAAAAACCAAGCCTACATTATTAATGGACAACATGGACATAATATCAACTAGTAGAAAAACCCTCATTGTTAAATAACTAAGTAGGAGAGGATATTTATTTAGTATAAATCCTATGGTCTCCATTACTAGTTTGTAGGTGATGTAATTATACTTGCGTGTTGACTTTAGTGCTTTCCTCCATATCGGATGAGTATAATTATGGATCACCAGTACAAACTTCCTTAGAAATAATTGTAGAAAGTTACCTAGTATGTGTTCACTTCTCCATCTGAAGGAACTCATTACAAGGTAATGGACTTAGTATTAAGTAATAGTATACACTTAGATACAAATAATGGTATCCTTTCCATCAGAGTCACTGCTATTATTTGTATGACCAGAGCAAGACCAGCATATTAGTTTTATTTGTCATAAAGTTATATTGACATGATAGTAAAATTAATAAGAAAAACCTACTTGAATAAAGTTGAATTTGTATACGTCCACACTATCGGGGCATGCTAAATTCATGGTGTTCAAGGTGTTGGTAAATTTCTTATTATTATTTTGAGGGAATCAATATTTAGTTAATTCAAAAAGTTTTTTTTCCCTACATAATTTTATTTATGTGATTCTCAGGATTTCGAAAAAATGGGTTCTTTCAGTCCACTTATGGTGATTCTTAAAGAAAACAAACTTACTGGACCTAATTATATTGACTGGAAACGTAATTTGGACATTGTTCTAACTGCTGAGGAGTACAAATATGTACTTGTTGAGGAATGCCCACCTAAGCCTGATGCTAACTCTGATAAAGAGGTCAAAGAGGCTTATAAGAAGTAAAAAAAGGCAGATGAGATGGCGCGGTGTTACATTCTGGCATCTATGTCAAATGTACTGTAACATCAGCATCAGGCCATGGCCACTGCTTATGACATGATGTATAACCTCAAGGAACTCTTCGGACATCAGAGTAGAGCAGTTAGGCAGTTTGCTATAAAATGTTTGATGAATACAAAAATGGCTGAGGGTACACCAGTAAGGGATCATGTTCTCAAGATGATGGGTCATCTGAATGAGATGAAGATCCTTGGAGCTGAAACCGATGGGGAATCCCAGGTTGATATCATTCTCGGGACTCTGCCTAAAAGTTTTGACAATTTTTGTCTTAATTACAACATGAACAAAAGGTTGTATAGTTTGGCAGAACTTGCAAAAGAGCTACAGGATGCTGAATCTCTCTTTAGGCAGAGTGGTCATGTTTTTGTTTATGAAAAGGCTTCTACTTCTAAGCCAAAAGGCGGTAAGAAGAAGAATAACATTCAGAAATAGGCAAACTCGACAAAGAAGGGCATGGGACCTCAAGGCGCGGTGAAAAAGCCGAAAGACAAATGTTTCAAGTACAAAGGGTCAGGACATTGGAAGACTAATTGTCCACTTCTCAAACAAGGGAACAAAGAAGGTATATCTCATTTACTAGTAGTTGAAACATGTTTAGCGGTGTTATCTACCGGCACCTGGTGTGTATATACAGGAGCCACTAATCATGTCTGCAATACATTGCAGGGGTTCCAGGAAACCAGACGGCTCAGTGATGGAGAGATATGTTTGTTCATGGGTGATGCTACAAAAGTATCGGTCGTTGCATTAGGAGATGTTACTTTATCTTTTGGTAGAAATAAGTCTTTGACATTGAGAGATTGTCTTTATGCACCTTCACTAAGAAGGAATTTAGTTTCTGTTTCTATGTTAGTTAAGGATGGATATTCAGTTTATTTTAATGACAATATTGTTATTAGAAAGAATAAATATTTTATTTGTTCTGGTGCATTGGTTGATAATTTGTATGTCATTAATCCTATTTCGCCCACAATACAACTTATGGAAATGAATAATATGTCATCTAACTTAAATAAGAGAAAAGAACCTTCTTGTATGAACCAAACATATCTTTGGCACTTGCGATTGGGGCATATTAATCTAAGAAGGATTCAAAGACTGGTTGAAGATGGACCTTTGAGTTCATTGGAAGTGGAGGCACTACCAGTCTGTGAATCCTGCTTGGAAGGTAAAATGACCAAAAGGCCTTTTACGGTAAAGGGGTATAGGGCCAAAGATGAGTTGGAATTGGTTCATTCTGATTTGTGTGGACCCATGACTATCCAAGCTAGAGGTGGCTTTGAATATTTTGTCATATTTATTGACGATTATTCAAGGTATGGATACATTTATTTGATGCGCCGTAAGTCTGAGTGCTTTGAGAAATTCAAAGAGTACAAGGCTGAAACGGAGAAACATCATAGAAAATGTATCAAGTCATTACGATCAGATCGTGATGGCGAGTACCTCTTTGGAGAGTTTAGGGATTATTTATCAGAGGCTGGGATTGCATCCCAATTGACTACACCTGGAACGCCCTAGCAGAATGGTGTAGCCGAAAGAAGGAATAGAACTCTTATGGAGATGGTTAGATCAATGATGAGTTATTCGGATTTGCCAGATTCATTTTGGGGATATGTCTTAGAGACTGCAGCTTATATTTTGAACTTAGTTCCTTCTAAGTCAGTACCACTTACTCCCACAGAGCTGTGGATTGGGCGTAAGCCTAGTCTGAAATATGTTCGCATTTGGGGTAGTCCAGCACATGTGCTGAATGGGAAAGTAGATAAGTTGGAATCTCGTACAGAAGTATGCTTGTTTGTAGGCTATCCAAGAGGAACGAAAGGAGGTTTATTTTATAGTCCTAAGGATCAGAAGGTCATTGTTAGCACCAATGCCCGATTCTTAGAGGAAGACTATGTGATGAACCATAAATCCACAAGTAGAGTTGTTCTAGAAGAACTGAGACATGAGACACCAAGTACTTCAGTACCAATAGTACAAGAGGATGAACCACAAATAACTGTACAACGTGTCACAAATGTTACACCACAACCGATAGTGCCTCGTCGTAGTGGGAGGGTTGTGATACAACCTGATAGATATATGTTCTTGGAAGAGTCGTCAGACTTCGTCCCTGAGGAACAAGATTATGATCCCTGTACCTACAATGAAGCACTCCAAGATAAAGATGCAGAGTCTTGGCAAAAAGCGATGATATCTGAAATAGAATCTATGGATTCTAATCAGATCTGGGAGCTTGTAGAACCACCCGTTGGTGTAAAAGCCATTGGATGCAAGTGGGTCTATAAGAGAAAAAAAGGATCAGACGGTAAGGTTGAAACCTTTAAAGCTCGGCTTGTAGAAAAAGGTTTTACTCAAAGAGAGGGTATCGATTATGAGGAAACCTTTTCTCCTGTAGCCATGCTTAAGTCTATCCGGATTCTTTTATCTATTGCAGCTCATCTCGATTATGAGATTTGGCAAATGGATGTCAAGACAGCTTTCCTTAATGGAAGTCTTGAGGAAGACATCTATATGAAGCAACCAGACGGGTTCATTGAAAAGGGCCAGGAGCATCTTGTTTGTAAGCTCAAGAAGTCCATTTATGGACTTAAGCAAGCTTCTAGATCTTGGAACATATGTTTTAATCAGGTGATAAAATCCTATGGATTTGATCAATGTCAGAATGAATCATGTGTATATAGAAAGTGTGACAGAAACGTGGTGGTGTTCCTAGTACTTTATGTGGATGACATCTTGCTCATTGGAAACAATGTGAAGGTGTTATCTGATGTAAGGGTATGATTATCCAAACAGTTTGATATGAAGGACTTGGGAGAAGTAGGTCACATCCTTGGGATCAAAGATCTACGAGATCGCAAAAAAAGGATGTTGGACTTATCCCAAGCTTTCTATATCGATACTGTACTAACTCGTTTTAGTATGCAAAATTCTAAGAAAGGTTTCTTATCTTTTAGACATGGAATTGCTCTATCAAAGGAACAGTGTCCTAGGACACCTAAAGAGATAGAGAACATAAAGGCAGTTCCTTATGCTTCAGCAGTAGGAAGCTTAATGTATGTAATGCTATGTACGAGACCAGACATCTGCTTTGCCGTAGGCATGGTCAGCAGATATCAGTTTAACCCAGGACAAGAGCACTGGACTGCCGTAAAGCATATTTTGAAGTACCTGAAAAGGACTAAAGAGTATATGCTAGTTTACCAGGCAGATAGTTTAGTTCCCTTGGGGTATACAGACTCAGATTTTCAGTCAGATAGGGATTCCAGGAAATCTACCTCAGGTTATGTGTTTACTTTGGGAGGTGGAGCCATTGTGTGGAGGAGTATCAAGCAAAAATATATTGCTGGTTCCACCATGGAAGCCGAGTATATGGCAGCCTCTGAGGTAGCCAAAGAAGCGGTTTGGCTCAGAAACTTTCTGTTGGACTTGGATGTGGTACCTAGTTTGCCTAAGTCTATTACACTTTATTGTGATAATAGTGGTGCAGTTGCAAACTCTAAGGAACCACGAGCCCATAAGACAGGCAAACACATTGAGCGCAATTACCATCTGATACGAGATTTCGTAAAGAAAGGAAAAGTTGCTGTGATCAAGATAGCATCAGCCGACAACCTAGCTGATCCCTTTACAAAAAGCTTACCAGCTAAGGCTTTTGACAGTCATGTTGAGGGAATGGGAGTCAGATGTGTAGCAGCATGGCTTTAAGTATAAGTAGGAGATTTGTAACAGTATACTAAAAAGCAATGCTTTGAGTATAAGTGGGAGATTGTTAGGGTTATATACTAAAAGCATCACTTTTGTAGTAACCTTATTTCCTTAAATTTTGAATGAGAATCATATAGGCAATTGTTTGCATATTGTATTTGTTGCAAGTGTTAATGTAAATGTCTGATATTCTATATTGTAGATAATATGGTGTATGGTGTCATACAGAAGATCATATTATCAGTTCCCTATGGAGTATATAAATAGTTCACCACCTAGATGGACTTGGACAATCTATTGGAAAGGTTGTAGTGTAATCTGGTATTAGTCTATCTTGACTATAGGTTTACACTAGTACACTTTGTGTGTATTGAATAGGACCACTTGAGGTTGTTCTCTTTGTACTGACTACATAAGAGAACAAACACTTCTGTTATTATGGATGCTTGTGCTCTTAATCCGGATATAATAACAGATATGTATATACAGTGTATATTACTTTGACTCATAAAAGTGTGAGATTCATTATGGATCAACAACCTCTATGAATTAGGTAATAATATTGTATGTATGATGGGCTATTGATTATAAATGAAATCCATGTACCGATACATCGGGTTGATGATGTCCCCTTAAGGAGCTCATAAGGATTGTCATGTAAACCCTGCTGGTGGATTATATCCGACATGACAAATAAAGTTGAGCGGTACTACTTAAGGATAAAAGATGTCAAATCAATATAGTTGTTAGTAACTTAATTTGATCGACGGACATATGATATCTTAACATGGGGAGCCAAACGAGCATATAATAAAAGGAGCCCACAAACATAATTTGGGATTAGGGAGGTAGTGCAACAATAGCTTATTAGTGGACCGAGCTATTGTTAATGGGCCTGGATTGTGTGTTCGAGCTGAACACGGGATATCCAGATCCGTTAGAAGGTCTAACCCTAATTTCTCCTCATGGTCCCTGCCGTAGCCTATATATATCCTCTATTCTCTGGCCGCCAGATTACTGATCAGAATATGAAACTTTCTCTAAATTCGTGATTCGCGTAAGGAGAGAAAGAGAGGGCTGCCAAGGAGAAAAAAAGGTTGGGAGATCGTCGCCCACACGACGTCCAACTCGAGGAAGGAATACGTGCAGAAGATCTTGGGGTCGTCCGTTCGAGATTACCAGGAATTACTTGTCTCCTTTCTGCCGCATGTATAATTCGTGAACCCTAGTTTCCGCCTATGAAGGGTTAGAACACGTATTAGATCTATTTAACTTTCTATCGATCAATAAGTACACCAAAGGAAGGGTCCTGGGAATCCCCAGTTCCATCATTCGTGTCCAGGAAATCGATCTCTGCTTGAGCAACAGGGATCATACATAACAAGGAAAAAAGGAAATTTAGAAGATCGACGTTATCAAATTGAATCGAGAATATTCAACATTAAGTATCCCAAATCAAAATACTTACCAAAATCTGGGATCAACAGATCGGCAACTAGTTTTAAACAGAATGTGATTGAAGTCTCGAATTATCAAAACTCTGTTCTCAACAACAAATATTCGAGAGATCAAACGAATATCACAGTGAACTTTAATAGAAACAAATTTGAGGACTCACCTCAACTATGCACTATTAAAACAATCAAGGAAGAAAACGATCATCGATCCGTGAAATTTAGCTCTGACTGGACAAATAAGAAAACCGATCAGAAAATAATTCCATGAATGTTTGGATCTAGAGTAAGTCGAGAGCATTCGACTCAAGCTTACTTGAACTCACTAGATTTAGAGGGAACGACGAGCTCACGACCGTCGGAGAAGGAAGCAAGATGGATCTGGAAATTTCTAAGTCAGAGAAATCAAATTAATCAAATCTCAAGATTCGGAAAGAGGAGTAGAATGAAACTCACTATTACTCGCCATCGATGCAACTGTCACAGTCGTCCACCGAGAGAAAGAGGATCGTCGGAGAAGGAAAAAAAATCCCGATCGAGCGTCACCGCTGAGTCGACGAGATTGCAATCGCCTTTGTCGTCGTCGTGAGCCTTTGCTCTCAGTCACCGGAGGAGCCGATTCCCGCCGTTGTCATCTCCATCTCGCCGACGTCGAAAGAAATTAGGGTTAGAGCTCGGGAAATTTAGAGTCGAAGTGCTCAGTGAGAGCACTGAAAAGAAAATGAGTAAGGAGAAATACATTCTCTCTCCGCAAGTATAATATAAGCAAGTGACAGTTTTGCAAAAACACCCCCCCCCCCCCCCGCTCTAGGCAAAAATGCAAAAGAGCCCCTTTCCTTTTTATATATTACACTGAGTGCAGAAAATCAGTTAGAAAAGAAAAGTGAGTGGTGGGCCACAAGTTTGTTTGTTACAACAAACTTTCAAATTTAAATTCCTGCTCCTAATTTTCTTTCCTCCAAAATAAAATAAAAATGTAATGAAATATTATTATTATTAGCAATTTTAAAATTCTTGAAAATAGAAAAGTGGAGTTACAAATCTCTCCCCCTTAAAATAATTTCGTCCTCAAAATTCGAGAGACAACAAAACAAAATCATAATTAATTGTTTTAACACGAATCATTTATTGAATCTAAAATTTTGAAAACTAGAATACAATCAAGCAAACAAACTAGGATGGCGCTCCCGTATCTCATCCTTGTGCTCCTATGTAGACTCTCCCGGAGAGTGGTGTTTCCACATGACTCGGACAAGCGGTATAGTCTAATTCTGCAGTTGCTTCTCTCTACGATCAAGGATCTCCACTAGCTGCTCCTCGTAGGTCAAGCTCGGACCCACCTCTAGCTCTAATAGTCCACCATATGGCTCAGATCTGGAATGTAGCGTCGAAGCTGAGACACGCGAAAGACGTCATATACTCCCTCCAAGCTAGCAGGAAGCGCTAGTCGGTATGCCACATCGCCAATCCGTGTCGTCACGTCGAAGGGCCCGATGTACCTCGGATTGAGCTTCCAGCCTCTGCCAAAACGAATGATGCCTCTGGTCGACGAGATCTTCATGAACACTCTATCTCCAACTGTGAAATCTAGAGGGCGCCTGCTGCTATCCGTCCAGTGCTTCTGTCGATCCTGTACAACTCTGGGATGCTCTCTGATCAGTCCAACCTTCTAAGCTGAGTCTATCACCATCTCTGGCCCAAGCAAAATCCTCTCGCTAATGTCGTCCCAAGATAAAGGTGTGCGACATCTTCGTCCATATAGCGCCTCGAACGGTGTCATCTCGATGCTAGTCTGATAACTGTTGTTATAGGCAAACTCTACAAGATGTAAGTGATCCTCCCACGAACCATCGAAGTCGAGTGCGTAAACCCGCAACATGTCCTCCAATGTCTGAATGGTCCTCTCGGAATGCCCGTCCGTCTATGGATGATAGGCGGCACTAAAATTCAACTGTAAACCCAAGCTCAGCTGTAGACTCCTCCAGAATTGTGATGTGAAGCAGTTGTCCCTGTCTGAAATGATGCTCACTGGTACTCCATGAATCCGCATGATCTGACGCATATAGAGGTCTGCAAGCTTCTCGGTCGATAGCCCTACCTTGAACGGAATAAAGTTGGCAGATTTTGTCAATCTGTGTACGATAACCCAAATAGCATCCTTGCCACCGGGCGTAGCGGTAAACCAGTGACGAAGTCCATGGTGATGTGTTCCCATTTCTACTCCGGAATAGGTAAAGTCTAGAGTAATCCTGCTGGTCTCTAGCACTCCGCTTTAACCTGCTGGCACACAAGGCATCTAGAAACAAATCTAGCAACCTCTCATTTCATCCCATACCACCATACATACTCCCGCAGATCCTTATACATCTTGGTAGATCCAGGATGAATAGAATACTGCGACTGGTGGGCTTCCTGTATAACCTCCTTCCATAAGTCCTTGGGTATACATAACTGGTTTCTGTGCCTCAGGGATCCATCTCTGCAATAGTGAAATTATCAAGCAATCCTACCTCTGCCTGGCCTCTGAGACATCGGAGTCCCTCAACTAGAAACTGGGCCTCCTTGATCTTCTCTAACAGTCCTGACTGTATCTGCATGTGCATCAGTTGCCTTCCAACTCCCGAAAGAACAATCTTAATCCCCAGACTCTCAAGGTCCTCTAGAAGATGTCGATCCATAGTGAGAAATATAGCAACAGGATATCGACTAAGAGCATCTGCTACAACATTCGCCTTCCCAGGATGGTATTGCAGATTGATGTCGAAATCCTTCATAAGTTCCAGCCATCTGCATTGTCTCATATTCAGCTCCTTCTGAGTAAAGACATACTTCAGACTTTTATGGTCCGTGAAGATGTCCACTCTCTCTCCATACAAATAGTACTTCCACAGTTTCAAGGCAAAAATGACTGCTGCAAGCTCCAAGTCATATGTAGGGTAATTCTTCTCATGAGGCCTCAACTGTCTAGAAGCATAAGCAATGACCCTCTTGTTCTGCTCAAGCACACATCCCAAGCCTTTCCCTGATGCATCGCTGTAGATGACGAACCCTCCCGATCCAGATGGCAAAGCTAGAACTGGTGCTGTAGTGAGTCTTCTCTTCAATTCTTCAAATGTTGACTGGCAAGCGTCGCTCCAGATGAACTCCCCGTCCTTCCGCGTAAGCTTCGTCATTGGCTCTGCTATCTTGGCAAAATCCTTCACAAACTTCCGGTAATAACCTGCTAGCCCCAGGAAACTACGAATTTCTACTACTGACTTGGGAGGTGCCCATGCCTCTATAGCTTCAATCTTCTTGGGATCCACAGAAATCCCCTCTCCAGTCACCACATGCCCCAAGAACTCTACTTTATCCAAGAAAAACTCATACTTCGAGAGCTTTCCGTACAGCTTCTCCTTCCGCAAAATCTCTAACATAATCCGCAGGTGCTCCACATGCTCCTCCTTGGTCTTCGAATAGATCAGAATGTCGTCAATGAAGACAACAACAAACTTGTCCAAATACTTGTGAAAAACTTTATTCATCAAATTCATAAACACTGTTGGGGCATTGGTGAGTCCGAACAGCATCACCAAGAATTCATACTGGTCGTAACGGGTATTGAAAGCTGTCTTCGAAATATCCTGCTCCTGAACCTTCATCTGATGATATCCCGACCGAAGGTCAATCTTGGAAAAGACCTTCGCTCTACTAAGTTGATCAAACAGCTCATCTATCCGCGGCAACGGGTATTTATTCTTGATGGTGATGTTATTGAATGCACGATAATCGATACACATCCTAACAGTTCCATCCTTCTTCGGTACGAAGAGTACCGGTGCTCCCCAGGGTGAAGCACTGGACCGAATAAAACCTTTGCCTTCCAACACATCAATCTGGGCCTTCAACTCTGCAGCTTCCTTCGGGTTGATCTTGTAGTAATGCTGGGATTTCGACGCTAATCTAGGCACTAAGTCAATGCTGAACTCTATATATCGATCTGGCGATAATCCTGGCCACTCCTCGGGAAAGATGTCGAGAAACTCTGTAATCAATGGGTGCAACAACTCCTGGTCTTCTACAACTGCTCTGAAGTAGACTCTCTCTGGCCTCTCTGCAACTCGTCTGCTGATCTCGAATGGTGGAACTCCAAGCGGGCTGAAAATCACCTTCCCTTTATGGTAGTCTATTACATCAAACTGCTCGCTCATCCAGTCGATGCCGAGGACTATATCAAATCCGGGCAATGGTATTACAAGAAGTCTAGCCCTAAGCTCCCTCCCAACTATAGTGATGGGGCAATCAACTATCTCACTAACTAGCACTACCCCTCCTCCTATCATTATTCGACAGTTCCTTCTAGTGGGCTTAGGTGTGAAGCTATGTCTATGCAGAAACTCATATGATACAAAGCTATGTGTGGCTCCAGAATCAAACAATGCAATGGCAGAAAATAAATGTAAAAGGATAGAACCTGTGATCACATATGGAACTGCCTCATCCTTCTCAACTGCAGCCATGACGTAAGCACGTCCCTGTTGTGGTGGTCCCCTCTGCTGCTGAGGCTGTACAAAATGCTGCTGCTGAGTAGGTAAAGCCTGAACCCTCTGTGGTGCAGCTGGTAGTGCTTTGGGTGGTACAGATGGTGGTCATCCAGCTCCTCGAGGTCCTTCTGTCAGTCGAGCTGCAGACTGTGGGCAGTCCCTCATCTGATGTACATATGATCCACAAAATAAGCAGAGCCCGAGCCTCTTGCGGCATTCGTCGAAGCGGTATCTTGGCCGATAACAGAAAGTGCAAGTAGCTGCCTGCGGCTGTCTCTGTGGCTGATGTGCATGGACTCTGGCTGGACGGTGATGCTGCTGTGCCGGCTGCTATGGCATCGCCTGAATCTGAGTCTGAGTCCTCTTCGCCAGTGTCTGGAAGCTGCTGCTGCCGATGTCCCGGTCCCTCTTCAGCTTCGGATCCGCCTCCTTCTCCACAGCCTGAGCAATCTTAAGGATGCTCGTATAGGTCATCGCCTGGCTGATCGCCAGTACATATCGCAACTCTCTGGTAAGGCCCTTCTTGAACCTCCAAGCCCTATCATCTGGTGTACTGACTAGGCTCTCCGCGAACCTACTGAGTCGAGTGAACTCTGATGTGTATTCCGCCACGGTTATGATCCCCTGCTGTAACGCCTCAAACTGCATCCGAAGCTCATTTCGCTCCACGTTAGGGAAAAACTTCTCCTTGAACAGAGTTTTAAAGTCTGTCCAAAGAACCTGGGGCTCAGCTAACTGGGGCTCCTTCCGGTACCAAGCTCTGGCAAGGTCGAAAAGTCGCATGATCGCAACTTCCACCTTCAAATCATCCGGGATCCTCGCCATTTTCGGTGTCCGCTCTGTATTTTCCAGCCACTCATCTGCATATACAATCCCTTCGTGTCCCCAGAAATCCATCGGACAAAGGTTCTGGTAGTCTATGGCAGTCCCCAGTCTCGGTGTTGCTGGTGCTGGAGGTGCATCGGTGCTGGTGCTGCTGGCTCTCGAGCCCTGAGTGCATCCACGACTGTCGCCCAAAACTGTGCGGCCTGGTGGTTCTGAGCCTCTATGAACTGCTGGAACATGGTCATCACCTGAGCGCCGTCGAACGTCATCGTCGGGGGTAGCAGAGGAAAGATAGGAGTCGGTGGCGGAAGCTGCTCTATCGGAACGTCTGGTACAGACTGTCCCGAATTGTCTGCAACTCCGGGCTGATCCGCGGTCTTCCTCGTAGTGACCATCCTGCAACAAAAGAAACTTGTGATTGATAAAACCTAACCTACAAGTAAATGTAAATGTTTATAAAATATCCATATATACCCGATGTACCCGATTTTCCTATGCTGTGATCAAGTTCCCTAGTTTAATCAAGTCCCCCAAGAGTACACTAATACCTAGGTACTATTAGGAAAGACCTACATGGGCCACCACTAAAAACATGTCACGATCCGCTCCCGAATAATCGGACACGAGTCGGACATGCCCAGCCTTCGTCATTAGACATGAAGAAGTAAGTTGTACCAAGCTAGGGAAACTACAAGTCCAGATAAGAATGACTACAACCACAGCATCTACAATAACGAATCCCAGAATCAAAGTACATATCTAAGAGTTATTACATTTTCTAGCAATGAAATGTAAACTGATGTCTCTAATACAAAGTCCAAGTGAACTAAAAAGGTAGGTACTAGGCTTCCTCAGCCTCTAAGTCCAGAGCAACTCCAGCTGGCTCTACTGCATCTATAGGCTCACGGCCATAGTAGGTGTCACACAATGTCTCCATCTCACCTGCAACATATCCTAGTCAGAAGCGGAGCAAAGTATAGTTCTAGGTAATAAACAAGAACATCATGATATGGAAATGAGTACAAGAGAACATGAAATATGAAATACAGGAATTGAACAGGAAAGTACAGGAACGTAAGTACAGGAAATAAAGTACAGGAATGTAACTATGAACCTGAAGTACAAGACATGACATGTGCTCAATGTTTGAAATACAACTAACCTATGTGACCGGCTGGGGAAGTACAGGAACATGTACAGGAGTACATGAATATCGGTACGGCTTAGGACCCGCGTATACGATGCGAGGCCTAAGCTATCTACATGAATATAGTAACCGGGTTTGGTCACATAGCTATTGTATTTTCCCTTCCGACATAAATAAGTACAAGAACAGAAAAGTACGACAGTACAGGATATCGTGTCATGATATGTCACAAGAAAAGTACAAGATATGTAAATGCACAATAACCATATAACAGTACTTGCCTTGCCACGGGAAAGTACGAGTAATCACTGAAGCTGGATGTCCTCCTGTTATAATTTGATACAAGTTGATTAATTTCTAAGACTACTCTAGTTAATCCTGATTTAATTTATCATTAGTATTCCTTAAGAATTTAAATCATAGATAAAACCTTATCTAAATTCTTATCCTAATTAAATATAAGGTGAGAATCAAAAAAAGAAATTTTGACCACTTAATCTATTATGAAAACTTGATAACAGTACTAAGCTATTCTTTAAAATATTTATAAGAAATAGTTGGTTGTTTAGAAGTTATTTCCTAATCAGTACCTCTTTAGCAATTAGATACAATATTTGGTAACGATACTACTCCATCTTCATGTTTAGAGCCCATCAGCCAAGACCTTATCAATGCAAATATTCAAACTCAAGTTTAAACTAGCTCGACCTTCCCATACAGACAAACCACAGCTATTGCTTATTCATAATATGGTTCAGTTATGAATCAGCTCAGACATACTCATTTAAGCACAAAAATGTATCAAACTCATAAGCTCAAAGGAGGCAGCTGAATCGTATTTTCTCAACTCTAAATTTAGGTTAAAAATCTCACTGCATCCAACAGGCAATATTGCAGAAATATATTATACGACTTGATTCAGCAAAACAGGAATCAGTCAACAATAACTCAAAACCCAAAAACTATCCAACTCCCACCCCTACTTGTCCGAACCTAACAAGAATAGAGAAAATTCCATCAGACACAATTTATACAAAACTCTATACAAAAATATAAATCAAAAATAATTATCTACAACCAAATTGAAATCTAAATAAGAAAAACATTCCCGATCCATCACAGAGATCCAGCACTCGACCCTGGTCTTCGAAACACACCCAAACTGCAATGATTCCATGCATACTGAACACAAATAACTTAGCACGCAAAATACTGGTCTACAAGCAAACTAATTGAGACCACAGACACCGGTATAGCTTGGACACGGCGAGCTTGGTCGCAACCCAAAGACACAGCTACGGCAACATACACAAGGACAGACCCCGGCCAAAACCGTGCTTTAAAACAAAAATAGAGATTAAGAAGTAATGGAAAGATAGCATAATTACCTGAAGAATGATTATAAACGGTAGGAGGCACGATCTACAGAATTCGACACTTCTTCGTGTCCAGGGAATCGATCTCTGCTTGAGCAACAGGGATCATACATAACAAGGGAAAAAGGAAATTTAGAAGATCGACGTTATCAAATTGAATCGAGAATATTCAACATTAAGTATCCCAAATCAAAATACTTACCAAAATCTGGGATCAACAGATCGGCAACTAGTTTTAAACAGAATGTGATTGAAGTCTCGAATTATCAAAACTCTGTTCTCAACAACAAATATTCGAGAGATCAAACGAATATCACAGTGAACTTTAATAGAAACAAATTTGAGGACTCACCTCAACTATGCACTATTAAAACAATCAAGGAAGAAAATGATCGTCGATCCGTAAAATTTAGCTCTGACTGGACAAATAAGAAAACCGATCAGAAAATAATTCCATGAATGTTTGGATCTAGAGTAAGTCGAGAGCATTCGACTCAAGCTTACCTGAACTCACTAGATTTAGAGGGAACGACGAGCTCACGGCCGTCGGAGAAGGAAGCAAGATGGATCTGGAAATTTCTAAGTCAAAGAAATCAAATTGATCGAATCTCAAGATTCGGAAAGAGAAGTGGAATGAAACTCACCATTACTCGCCATCGATGCAAGTATCACAGTCGTCCACCGAGAAAAAGAGGATCGTCGGAGAAGGAAAAAAATCCCGATCGAGCGTCGTCGCTGAGTCGACGAGATTGCAATCGCCTTCGTCGTCGTCGTGAGCCTTTGCTCTCAGTCACCGGAGGAGCCGATTCCTGCCGTTGTTATCTCCATCTCGTCGACGTCGAAAGAAATTAGGGTTAGAGCTCGAGAAATTTGGGGACGAAGTGCTCAGTGAGAGCACTGAAAAGAAAATGAGTAAGGAGAAATACATTCTCTCTCCGCAAGTATAATATAAGCAAGTGACAGTTTTACAAAAACACCCCCCTTCCGCTCTAGGCAAAAATACAAAAGAGCCCCTTTCCTTTTTATATATTACACTGAGGGCAGAAAATCAGTTAGAAAAGAAAAGTGAGTGGTGGGCCACAAGTGTGTTTGTTACAACAAACTTTTAAATTCAAATTCTTGCTCCTAACTTCCTTCCCTCCAAAATAAAATAAAAATGCAATAAAATATTATTATTATTAGCAATTTTAAAATTCTCGAAAATAGAAAAGTGGAGTTACAAATCTCTTTCCCTTAAAATAATTTCATCCTCGAAATTCGAGAGGCAACAAAATAAAATCACAATTTATTATTTTAACACAAATCATTTATTGAATCTAAAATTTTGAAAACTAGAATACAATCAAGCAAACAAACTAGGATAGCGCTCCCGCATCTCATCATTGCACTCCCATGTGGACTCTTCCGGAGAGTGGTATTTCTACATGACTCGGACAAGCGGTATAGTCTGATTCCGCAGTTGCTTCTCCCTCCTATCAAGGATCTCCACTGGCTGCTCCTCGTAAGTCAAGCTCGGACCCACCTCTAGCTCTGAATATTCCACCACATGGCTCAGATCTGGAATGTAGCATCGAAGCTGAGACACGTGAAAGACGTCATGTACTCCCTCCCAGCTAGCAGGAAACGCTAGTCGGTATGCCACCTCGCCAATCCGTGTCGTCACGTCGAAGGGTCCGATGTAGCTCGGACTGAGCTTCCTGCCTCTGCCAAAACGAATGATGCCTCTGGTCGGCGAGATCTTCAGGAACACTCTATCTCCAATTGTGAAATCTAGAGGGTGCCTGCTGCTATCCGTCCAGTGCTTCTGCCAATCCTGTGCAACTCTGGGATGCTCTCTGATCAGTCTGACCTTCTCAGCTGAGTCTACCACCATCTCTGGCCCAAGCAAAATCCTCTCGCCAACGTCGTTCCAAGATAAAGGTGTGCGACATCTTCGTCCATATAGCACCTCGAACGGTGTCATCTCGATGCTAGCCTGATAACTATTTTTATAGGCAAACTCTACAAGATGTAAGTGATCCTCCCACGAACCGTCGAAGTCGAGTGTGCAAACCCACAGTATGTCCTCTAATGTCTGAATGGTCCTCTCGGACTGGCTGCTCGTCTATGGATGATAGACGGCACTGAACTTCAACTGTGATCCCAAGATCAGCTGTAGACTCCTCCAGAAGTGTGATATGAAGCGACTGTCCCTGTCTGAAATGATGCTAACTGGTACTCCGTGAATCTACACGATCTGACGCATATAAAGGTCTGCAAGCTTCTCGGTCGACAACCCTACCTTGAACGGAATAACGTGAGCGGATTTCGTCAATCTGTGCACGATAACCCAAATAGCATCCTTGCCACCGAGCGTAGCGGTAAACCAGAGACGAAGTCCATGGTGATGTGTTCCCATTTCCACTCCGGAATAGGTAAAGGCTGGAGTAATCCTGCTGGTCTATGGCGCTCCGCTTTAACCTGCTAGCACAAGGCATCTAGAAATAAATCTGGCAACATCTCGTTTCATCCCATACTACCATACATACTCCCACATATCCTTATACATCTTGGTAGATCTAGGATGAATAGAATACTGCGACTGGTGGGCTTCCTGCATAACCTCCTTCTGCAAGTCCTTGGACACACACAACTGGTTTTTGTGCCTCAGGGATCCATCCTCTGTAATAGTGAAATCATCAAGCAATCCTGCCTCTGTCTGGCCTCTGAGACATCGGAGTCCCTCATCTAGAAACTGGGCCTCCTTGATCTTCTCTAACAGTCCCGACTGTATCTGTATGTGCATCAGCTGCCCTCCAACTTCTGAAAGAACAATCTCAATCCCCAGACTCTCAAGGTCCTCTAGAAGATGTCGATCCATAGTGAGAAATATAGTAACAGGATATCGACTAAGAGCATCTGCTACCACATTCGCCTTCCCAGGATGGTATTACAGATTGATGTCGAAATCCTTCATGAGTTCCAGCCATCTGCACTGCCTCATATTCAGCTCCTTCTGAGTAAAGACATATTTCAGGCTTTTATGGTCCGTGAAGATGTCCACTCTCTCTCCATACAAATAGTGCTTCCACAGTTTCAAGGCAAAAATGACTGCTGCAAGTTCCAAGTCATGTGTAGGGTAATTCTTCTCATGAGGCCTCAACTGTCTAGAAGCATAAGCAATGACCCTCTTGTTCTGCTCAAGCACACATCTCAAGCCTTTTCCTGATGCATCGCTATAGATGACGAACCCTCCCGATCCAGATGGCAAAGCTAGAATTGGTGCTGTAGTGAGTCTTCTCTTTAATTCTTTAAATGCTGACTGGCAAGCATCGCTCCAGATGAACTCCTCGTCCTTCCGCATAAGCTTCGTCATTGGCTCTGCTATCTTGGCAAAATCCTTCACAAACTTTCGGTAATAACCTGCTAGCCCAAGGAAACTACGAATTTCTACTACTGACTTGGAAGGTGCCTATGTCTCTATAGCTTCAATCTTCTTAGGATCCACAGAAATCCCCTCTCCAGTCACCACATGCCCCAAGAACTCTACTTTGTCCAAGAAAAACTCACACTTCGAGAGCTTTCCGTACAGCTTCTCCTTCCGTAAAATCTCTAACACAATTCGCAGGTGCTCCACATGCTCCTCCTTGGTCTTCGAATAGATCAGAATGTCGTCAATGAAGACAACAACAAACTTGTCGAAATATTTGTGAAAAACTTTATTCATCAAATTCATAAACACCGTTGGGGCATTGGTGAGTCCGAACGGCATCACCAAGAATTCATACTGGTCGTAACGGGTATTGAAAGCTGTCTTCAAAATATCCTGCTCCTGAACCTTCATCTGATGATATCCCGACCGAAGGTCAATCTTGGAAAAGACCTTCGCTCTACTAATTTGATCAAAGAGCTCACCTATCCGCGACAACGGGTATTTATTCTTGATGGTGATGTTATTGAGTGCACGATAATCGATACACATCCTAACAGTTCTATCCTTCTTCGGCACGAAGAGTACCGGTGCTCCCCAGGGTGAAGTACTGGACCGAATAAAACCCTTGCCTTCCAACTCATCAATCTGGGCCTTCAACTCTGCAGCTTCCTTCGGGTTGATCTTGTAGTAATGCTAGGATTTTGGCGCTGATCCAGGCACTAAGTCGATGCTGAACTCCATATCTCGATCTGGCGGTAATCCTGGCAACTCCTCGGGAAAGACGTCAAGAAACTCTGTAATCAATGGGTGCGACAACTCATGGTCTTCTACAACTGCTCCAAAGTAGACTCTCTCTGGCCTCTCTGCAACTCGTCTACTGATCTCGAATGGTGGAACTCCAAGCGGGCTGAAAATCACCTTCCCTTTATGGCAGTCTATTACATCAAACTGCTCGCTCATCCAGTCGATGCCGAGGACTATATCAAATCCGGGCAATGGTATTACAAGAAGTCTAGCCCTAAGCTCCCTCCCAACTATAGTGATAGGGCAATCAACCATCTCACTAACTGGCACTACCCCTCCTCTTATCATTATCCGACAGTTCCTTCTAGTGGGCTTAGGTGTGAAGTCGTGTCTACGCAGAAACTCATATGATACAAAGCTATGTGTGGCTCCAGAATCAAATAATGCAATGGCAGGAAATAAATATAAAAGGATAGAACCTGTGATCACATCTGGAACTGCCTCATCCTCCTCAACTGCAGCCATGACGTAAGCATGCCCCTACTGTGGTGGTCTCCTCTGCTGCTGATGCTATACAAAATGCTGCTGCTGAGTAGGTAAAGCCTGAACCCTCTGTGGTACAGCTGGTAGTGCTCTGGGTGGTGCAGGTGGTGGTCCTCCAGCTCCTCGAGGTCCTCCTGTCAGTCGAGCTGCAGACTGTGGGCAGTCCCTCATCTGATGTGCATATGATCTGTAAAATAAGTAAAGCCCAAGCCTCTTACGGCATTCGTCGAAGCGGTGTCTTGGCCGGTAACAGAAAATGTAAGTAGCTGCCTGCGGCTTCTCTGTGGCTGATGTGCATGGACTCTGGCTGGACGATGATGCTGCTATGCCGGCTGTTATGGCCTCGCCTGAATCTGAGTCTGAGTCCTCTTCGTCGGTGTATGTAAGCTGCTACTATCGATGTCCCGGTCCCTCTTCAGCTTCAGATCCGCCTCTTTCTCCACAGCCTGAGCAATCTTAAGGATGTTCGCATATGTCGTCGCCTGGCTGATCGCCACTGCATGCCGTAACTCTCTGGTAAGGCCCTTCTTGAACCTCTAAGCTCTATCCTCTGGTGTACTTACTAGGCTCTCCGTGAACCTGCTGAGTCGAGTGAACTATGATGTGTACTCCGCCACGGTCATGGTCCCCTGCTGCAAAGCCTCAACTGCTTCCAAAGCTCATCTTGCTCCACATTGGGGAAAAACTTTTCCTTGAACAGAATTTTAAAGTCTGCCCAAAGAACCTAGGGCTCAGCTAACTGGGCTCCTACTGGTACCAAGCTCTGGCAAGGTCGAAAAGTCGCATGCTCGCAACTTCCACCTTCAAGTCATCCAGGATCCTCGCCATCTTCAGTGTTCGTTCTGTATTTTCCAGCCACTCATCCGCATATACAATCCCCTCGTGGCCCCAGAAATCCATCGGACAGAGGTTCTGGTAGTCTCTGGCAGTCATCGGTCTCGGTGCTGCTGGTACTGGAGGTGCTACCGGTGCTGGTGCTGCTGGCTCTCGAGTCCTGAGTGCATCTACGACTATCGCCCAAAACTGTGCGACCTGCTGGTTCTGAGCCTCCATGAACTGCTGGAACATGGCCACCACCTAAGCGCCGTCGAACGTCATCGTCGGGGGTAGCGGAGGAAAGATAGAAGGCGGTGGCATAAGCTGCTCTATCGGAACGTCTGGTGCAGACTGTCCCGAATTGCCTGCAACTCTGGGCTGATCCGCGGTCTTCCTCGTAGTGACCATCCTGCAACAAAAGAAAACTTCATGATTGATAAAACCTAACCTACAAGTAAATGTAAATGTTTATATAATATCCATATAAACCCGATGTACCCAATTTTCCTATGATGTGATCAAGTTTTCCTAGTTTAATCAAGTCCCCCAATAGTACACTAATACCTAGGTACTATTAGAAAAGACCTGTATGGGACACCACTAAAAACATGTCATGACCCGCTCCCGAATAATCGGACACGAGTCGGACATGCCCAGCCTTCGTCATTAGACATGAAGAAGTAAGCTGTACCAAGCTAGGGAAACTACAAGTCCAGATAAGAATGACTACAACCACAGCATCTACAATATTGAATCCCAGAATCAAAGTACATATCAAAGAGTTATTACATTTTCTAGCAATGAAATGTAAACTGATGTCTCTAATACAAAGTCCAAGTGAACTAAAAAGGTAGGTACTAGGCTTCCTTAGCCTCTAAGTCCATAGCAACTCCAGCTTGCTCTACTGCATCTATAGGCTCACGGCCATAGTAGGTGTCACACAATGCCTCCATCTCACCTGCAACATATCCTAGTCAGAAGCGGAGCAAAGTACAGTTCTAGGTAATGAATAAGAACATCATGATATGGAAATGAGTACAGGAGAACATGAAATATGAAATACAGGAATTGAACAGGCAAATACAGGAACGTAAGTACAGGAAATAAAGTACAGGAATGTAACTATGAACCTGAAGTACAAGAAATGACATGTGCTCAATGTTTGAAATACAACTAACCTATGTGACCGACTGGGGGAGTACAGGAACATGTACAGGAGTACATGAATATCGGTACGGCTTAGGACCCGCGTGCACGATGCGAGGCCTAATCTATCTACATGAATATAGTAACCGAGTTTGGTCACATAGCTAGTGTATTTCCTCTTCTGACACAAGTACAAAAATAAGAAAGTACGAGAGTACAGGATATCGTGTCATAATGTATCACAAAAAAAGTACAAGATATGTAAATGCACAATAACCATATAACAGTACTTGCCTTGCTCCGGGAAAGTACGAGTAATCACTGAAGCTGGATGTCCTCCTGTTATAATTTGATACAAGTTGATTAATTTCTAAGACTACTCTAGCTAATCCTGATTTAATTTATCATTAGTATTCCTTAAGAATTTAAATCATAGATAAAACCTTATCTAAATTCTTATCCTATTTAAATATAAGGTGAGAATCAAAAATAGAAAATTTGACCACTTAATCTATTATGAAAACTTGATAACAGTACTAAGTTATTCTTTAAAATATTTATAAGAAATAGTTGGTTGTTTAGAAGTTATTTTCTAATCAGTACCTCTTCAGCAATTAGATACAATATTTGGTAACGATACTACTCCATCTTCATGTTTAGAGCCCATCAGCCAAGACCTTATCAATTCAAATATTCAAACTCAAGTTTAAACTAGCCCGACCTTCCCATACAGGCAAACCACAGCTGTTGCTTATTCATAATATGGTTCAGTTATGAATCAGCTCAGACATACTCATTTAAGCACAAAAATGTATCAAACTCATAAGCTCAAAGGAGGCAGCTAAATTGTATTTTCTCAACTCTAAATTTAGGTTAAAAATCTTACTGCATCCAACAGGCAATATTGCAGAAATATATTATATGACTTGATTCAGCAAAATAGGAATCAGTCAACAATAATTCAAAACCCAGAAACTATCCAACTCCCACCCCTACTTGTCCGAACGCAACAAGAATAGAGAAAATTCCATCAGACACAATTTATACAAAACTTTATACAAAAATATAAATCAAAAATAATTATCTACAACCAAACTGGTCTTCGAAACGCACCCAAACTGCAATGATTCCACGCATACTGAACACGAATAACTTAGCACGCAAAATACTGGTCTACAAGCAAACTAATTGAGACTACAAACACCGGTATAGCTTGGACACGGCGAGCTTGGTCGCAACCCAAAGACACAACTACGGCAACATACACAAGGACAGACCCTGGCCAAAACCGTGCTTTAAAACAGAAACATAGATTAAGAAGTAATGGAAAGATAGCATAATTACCTGAAGAATGATTGTAAACGGTAGGAGGCACGATCTACAAAATTTGACACTTCTTCGTGTCCAGGGAATCGATCTCTGCTTGAGCAACAGGGATCATACATAACAAGGGAAAAAGGAAATTTAGAAGATCGACGTTATCAAATTGGATCGAGAATATTGAACATTAAGTATCCCAAATCAAAATACTTACCAAAATTTGGGATCAACAGATCGGCAACTAGTTTTAAACAGAATGTGATTGAAGTCTCGAATTATCAAAACTCTGCTCTCAACAACAAATATTCGAGAGATCAAACGAATATCACAGTGAACTTTAATAGAAACAAATTTGAGGACTCACCTCAACTATGCATTATTAAAATAATCAAGGAAGAAAACGATTGTCGATCCGTGAAATTTAGCTCTGACTGGACAAATAAGAAAACCGATCAGAAAATAATTCCATGAATGTTTGGATCTAGAGTAAGTCGAGAGCATTCGACTCAAGCTTACCTGAACTCACTAGATTTAGAGGGAACGACGAGCTCACGGTCGTCGGAGAAGGAAGCAAGATGGATCTGGAAATTTCTAAGTCAGAGAAATCAAATTGATCGAATCTCAAGATTCGAAAAGAGGAGTGGAATGAAACTAACCATTACTCGCCAATGATGCAACTGTCATAGTCGTCCACCGAGAGAAAGAGGATCATCAGAGAAGGAAACAAAATCCCGATCGAGCGTCGTCGCTGAGTCGACGAGATTGCAATCGCCTTTGTCGTTGTCGTGAGCCTTTGCTCTCAGTCACCGGAGGAGCCGATTCTCGCCACTGTCGTCTCCATCTCGCCGACGTCGGAAGAAATTAGGGTTAGAGCTCAGAAAATTTGGGGACGAAGTGCTCAGAGAGAGCACTGAAAAGAAAATAAGTGAGGAGAAATACATTCTCTCTCCGCAAGTATAATATAAGCAAGTGACAGTTTTGCAAAAATACCCCCCCCCCCCCCCCGCTCTAGGCAAAAATACAAAAGAGCCCCTTTCCTTTTTATATATTACACTGAGTGCAAAAAATCTGTTAGAAAAGAAGAGTGAGTAGTGGGCCACAAGTTTGTTTGTTACAATAAACTTTCAAATTCAAATTCCTGCTCCTAATTTCCTTTCCTCCAAAATAAAATAAAAATGTAATAAAATATTATTATTATTAGCAATTTTAAAATTCTCGAAAATAGAAAAATAGAGTTACACAGTGCACGCGCTCGACTTAAACAACCAAGCTCTTTGGGTGCCTAGACTTAAGCCACAAGTTGTGCAATACGACTTAACCCACGGGACAGGCGAAGGCTATGCCAAGCCTTAGACGACGGGACCGTACATGCTTTATCAAGCATTCCTGCGGGCGACGCCTATGACTTAGGCTAATTCTAGCATTGTGGCAACTTAGGCCAACTTCCTTCTCCCAAGCCACGGGACGAAGGACCGAGTGTCATTTTGAAAGCACACTGAGCAAATTTTCTAAGCAGGCTGTGGGACCTTTTTGCATGTTCTAATACATTCCGACCCGTCGGAATTATTCCATTAGCTATGTGGATGTGTCTCTTTTATTATCAAACCTAACTTGTGCAAGTTGAAAATATGCGATTTATTATATGAAGGCTAAGATGAGGCAAGTTCACCGAAACTACCCCACCTGAGCGAGGAGTCGCCTCGACCGAGCGAGTCTTCGAGCAGCTGTTGTAAGGCTAAGTTTGAACGTCGTCGGCATTTCGATTCCTCCAATTGACTGAGCGGGACGGGGCACTACAAGTGATACTATTGCTATACCTATACCATGATCCCCTGACCTGTTTGACTTGGACTTGACCTTATCTTGATCCGATTATCGTACTGGATTGACTTGACCTGATTGTGATTGTTTTCACTTGACCCTGACTTGTTATTAGACGTGACTATACCTGGTCACCTCGTTCGTGAGCTCCCATCGAGTGCGAATGAGCCTTACTATAGTTAGGGATTCCCCATCGGCTACTGACTATAGGACTGTGAGCTCCCATCGGGCTGCGGTTATCCCAATTTACTATTAGTCACGCTTGATAGCACTATCTTTGACGGTATGCCATTTATACTTATTCTTTGGTCTCATATTGTTCCTTGTACCATTTTCTATTTTTTTGCATGTTGTTTATTGTACAGTAGGCATGTATATTATGTGTCTTGCTAGTCCCCTGAGGACCTAGTGATCTCTCCAAGCTTAGACAGAGAGGAGGTTCACGGCTCGGGCGTCGAGACTGGTGATGTACCTACACAGGAGGACGAGATAGTGGCCGAGGACTTCTCTTGAGACATGTCTCTCTATTTTAGACTTGATACATTATTTTTTTTATTTTCACCAGTGGGGTAGTTGATACTTTATTTCTTTTTTATTATGGTTTCGGGATGTCTTACCCGCACAGTTATTATTTCTATTTCATGTTGGACAGATCTTTCTTGTTAGTATTATTTTATTGGACTTGATATCTCGTGTCTTATTTTCTATGTGGATGAGATTAGCTGTGTACCTATGACTTGTATTATATTTCTGGGTTGTTATCATATTTTACAGCTTAAGCATTTCGCTAATGGGCTTACTTTGAGATTTGGTCCTTTGGTGAAGTGCTGCTGGTATGTACCGTATCCTGGTCCTATACATATTTTGGGACTGGGGCATTACAAATACCTAGGAGACGTGTGGACATACCCTTTCTACCCCATAGTCTTACTAGAATAATAGCGGCCACACACGGATGTGTATGGTTTGCCAGATATTACCCTCTAGCTGTTCATATATTAACTTGATATTTTAAAACATTGGTGTTAGAAACAGATATTCTAGACTTGCTAGTTGTATACCTTACATGACAAGTTTTTTTTCCTTTATTACATATCTGCCTGTCTTTACATTTTTACATGTTCTCCCCATACACCTATTACTCTATATTCACTTGTCTCTTCCATTTGTATTTTGTCTCTTTAAATTGTTCATCAAGTATTACATTGTTACTTATATTTTCATAGTGCTTATCAATTAATTGGAACTGTTATTTGGATTATACTTCGCTCCAATCCTGATTGGATATATTTTTCAAATAGCTTGGACTGTTGTCCTACCTATTATGAACAGAGGGTATACAAGGGATGCACATAGGAGTCTCAGGAGGATCTTGCTCAATAGAGAGTGCCTTAGTAGTGTTCTAGAGTTCTTATTATCTCATTTGTATCGGATTGTTCTGAATGTGGGTTTGAGTTCTATTATTACTATTCAGAATATGTATTTATTGTTATAGACATCTAAACTCATGTGTGCGATGACTTTACTATTATTTCAGTTTAATCTTCCTTATCTTCTATTCCAATATCGTGCTTTATCTTCCTTTAGATCTTGTGATTGAGTTATGTCATATAATTCCTCCGTGCGGAGATGACAAGTTTATATCTCATATTGTTAGATGTTAGATATCATGGACGACCTATACAGCGTTCTACCGTCGACTGCGGCGTAGGTTGGACGTACCCACGTCCTTGTGCCCCTAAACAGGGTACGGGTCGTGACATTAAGAAAGAAGCTCATTTGTGTTTTCCAATAGGTGTAGTTAGTTCCATCAAATAGAGGGAGCCTATTTTGGATTGGCTTTCATCGGTGAATATAGATTTCATGGTTGTTATGTGTACTATAGAGTGTTAGGTCTATATAAGGTAACTTGCTCTGATACCAATTGTAAGACCATAGAGCACCTCTAAGAGGGAGGGTGAATAGAGTGCAGCGGAAGAATAATCCTCAATTCAAAATTAAGCAGCAGTAACCAATTATGATAATATAACTAAATAAAATTGCATAAAGTAGAAGAGTAAAGAAGAGCAAACACAAACATCGAGATTTATACTAGTTTTCCTTTGAGAGGACTAGTCCAGTCTCGAGAACTCTAGCTCAATATTGTATCCACTAAAAGGTAAACACAAGCTTTGATTCGAAGCTCTTGTGACTTCTTACAGACTCGTACTTTTGATCCGAAGCGTACGACTACTTCACACTCACAAGCTTTTGATGCAAAAAGCTTATCGACTTCAAACTTGGATGACAACGAAATTATTTTCAAGCCTTTTTATAAACTTGAGCCAACTTCTAAATCAAGACCGCACTGACACTTAGCTGGCTATAGGAATTGTAAAGCTTGGGATAGGAAGGTTTAAGCTCAATAGAACTCTTGAACTGATAGAAGAGAGAAAATAATGAGTTATGTTGGAAATGAGAATTCTCAACTCTATCTATAGGGTTCTTCGGGACCGAACTCAGCAGAGTTTGGTTCCCTAACGTTCAAAAATTAGAATGTTGCGAGCCTGGTCTTCATGAGGAACAAAATTTAGGGTTTGTAGGTTAGGATGATCGAGTTCGGTTGTCCGAAATCCAGCAGGGTCCAGGTTTGGTTTTGGTTTGTTTAGGCTTGGTTTTGAGCTAGGTTTTGGAATTGTGGTTTGGAAGATTTAAAACAAATTTTGGCTTTTTGAGAAGGAAGCTCGGATTCGTCTAAATGCCAGTTGCTACTCGATGTACAAAGTTTTCTAGACTCAATAAAAAGTAAAATACATAAAAAAATATAAAATTTTGTTCAACAAATTTTGATGATGAGTCACAACCATCATAGTCTAGTAAGCAGCAACCTTCGGCTGTTATTCTATAAGTTGTATCGAATCAGAGTTTAGTCGATTATCGAAATCAAGTTTGACCATATTCTATGGGCCAAAAATATGTATTAAAGTGTACCTAAACATAATAACAATATTATGAGAGTGGGTGTACTATCATGGTAGAGGGTGATGTTAGCAACCTAAGTAATGTTAGGTTCATAATTTAGTGATTATACTATTGCACCTTGTAGTTAACAATATTACCTTGATTACTATATTCCCCTAGCCATCTATCATACCATACTGATAATCAGTTTATTAGCAATGATTCTTACCATTCACAACACACATACTCTACCACCTATAGGCTTAATATAGTGAAGGAAGTCCATCACTTATAAGCCATATAAAATTTACTACAACCTATTAATAACAAGATATAGTATAAGCACATAAACAAAGATGAGTTCAAATTTTATTAATAAGTTTGTTACTGTTATTTACATGGGATGGTTAAATGGTTGACATCCTCCCCCTGTAACTTTTATCGATTTTGTTGGGTCAGTTTCGGACATATGCTACTTTACCGTCGACACTTCATATCCATTCCAAAATTTTGATTAGAACTCCTCTTCCTCCCATCCCCTCCCTCATTTCTATGCTCTCTCTATGCAGTTGAAAATAACCTAAACCCAAATTGTTATCCTCCATGTTCAGCCTTTGCTGATCAACGAAACCCTAATTTTGAGTCACCCCCACGTATGCGATTGGAGGTGTCCAGTACATTTGATTTGATCAAGTAAGAACCCAGAGAACCTAATTTTTATGTTTTCGTGGATATGTGTAATTTTTTTGTACTCCATATTTAACAAGTGTTGCTCATTGCATTGATTGATTATATGCTCGTAACTTGGTGTGCCTACCCTCTAGAATCGGTTGAAAGTATCATAGTCGTCGTCAGAGTAGGCAGGCGGGCGGGCTTGCTATGACGATAGGCAGCAAAGCACAGAGGAAGTACTACAAGCACACCAATTAAACTTAGACAGACATTCTTCTAAACCTAGATAGACATGTCAAGTGACATGAATCTAAACAATAGAACCATCTACATATAAATTCTTGATTTCACTAATATTTTTTAACAAATAAATTTAAATTTTTTAAAAAATCAAAGGAGACGGGGTACATTAATGTCGATCAAAGAGGAGGGCCTCCGCTTGGGCGTCGGAAAGGAGGCTGGCTGCCGCTACCACTGATCAAAGAGGAAAGGGTGCTCCGCCGACGATGCTGCCGCTGATCGATAAAGGAGGAGAAAGAGGGGGGACTAGCGACGGAAGGCTTCCGTCGCTAAGGTGTTTGCTACAACTTTATTTACTGGCTTGCGTGAATCAATAACGAAAAACAAATATGTTTTACGTAATTTTTTTGTCATTAATCTGTCGTTAGTCAGTTCTTATTGAGTGACGAAAATCGTTTCATCACTATGTTTTGTTACTATTTAGCTATATTTGTGTAGTGGTAGGTCACGTAGTCTGGGATAACGTTTTTACGTACTCGACTCGCCGTACTCTAAGAGTGAAATGTGACACACTTCGACGCTCAAGTCGGTCTAAGATTTGACATGGATATGTTTGTAACGTAAAAGGTGAGCATACATTTGGAGGCATATGTCAAAGGTTATTTATAGTCTATACAGTGTTAACCCCAAATCCTGATTTGCATACCAACTTTTGGGTTTTAACATGAGGACGCGTAGATATGTTTGCCAATTCTGATCATAATCTATTCCAAATTTGATGGTGTTGTTGGGTTTATCCTTAGACTAGTCATTGATTTCGGTCCATAAAACTTATGAGCTTGAGCCCAGGTATTTGAACATAGCCCTAGGTAGGGGCAAATGCACACTAGTTCCATTAGGGGGCGGTGCCCCCACTGAAAAAAATTCATTTTTTATTATTATGGCATATAGGTTGCAACAACCTATCTTTGGAGGGAAGCAGCAGAGTTGGGGGATGGGACCCTTTGAATGTTTTTTTACAAACTCTTTCTAGCTCACTTGTCGCTAGTCGGCCCCACCAATGTGTCTTATTCCCTAATACCATTCTTCTTTTTAACCAACGGAAGCAACAACCTCCTTTGCACTAAGAGCATCTCCAACCCTATTGTGACTTTGAAAAAAAGTTAATGCCACATAGAAATGACAAAATTTTATTCAAAAGTTCTTTTCCAAAGCAATTGTCAAGTCAATTGTGAAGCTTATGTGACAAAAATAAAAGAAGACATTGTGAAGTTGATTGTCTTGTTCTAGACAATGCACTTGACAATGTCTTCTCTTCCATGTCATCAATTATGAATAAAAAATATTAGAAAAAAGAAAGAAGATGAGTAGTTGTCTTAAAAGTTGTCTTGGAAGTTGGAAAAAATACTTTTTATTGTCTCCTCAATACTTTTGCATTGGAGAGAATTTTTCTATCTCATTGTCTTTTGAGATATAATTTTGTCACATAAACAAGACATTGTCTTGTGTCTCATGCCACATAGGAGCCACCTAAGACTCACAACACTTAACAAGACAATAGGGTTGGAGATGCTCTAACCCTCATGTCCCCCTCTCCTTTCTTTCTTTCTCTAGTTCACAAACCCCTCCCCCCACCCCACCCCACCCCACCCCACCCCACACTAAAAATAAAATGAAATACAAACATGCTGCTAGGTTGTAGAAGTAAAAGAAAAGAGTTGTTGTAGGCTGATCTGTCGGAAGAAAATTAACTTACATAGGTAAATTTTTCAACATCAAATTAATTTTGTGAATTTGTAGAATATTTAATTGACATATTATGTTGATTTGTGAAATTAGAAGTCTAAATACGGAGATATTTTATAAACAAAAATTATTAAATTAAGGGTTAATTGCTTAACTACTTCCATGTTTTTCACTTATTACACGAACCACCCTTCCTTTGAAACCAATTACACGGATACCCTCTACATTTTAATTTTCTATAGAAATTAATAACACTGTCCACCTATGGAAGTTGGTGCATCTAATAGTTCTCAATAGCCTTTTTTTCAAGTTCAGGCGTCTTCAAACACCCTTATGATTGTGTTCCCAGTAGAATTTTATCTTGAATCCGCCATTGACCATTGGACTATATATATTGATCCTTAGTTAACAATAAACAATTAAATAATTTAGTTAAATATTAAATTACTTAAATTAGTTTTATAATATACTTCCGCATAGTTCTCCCACTTCCAATCCCACACTTCCCAGATTTTGAGTCGGGAAGTCAAAGCCCCCAAACAAAAAAAAAAAAAAAAAAAAGGTAAAAGAAATGAGAAAATGAGAGGAAACAAGAAGCCAGCAGCAGTATGGATAAGGCCATAAAAGCCCTCTCCGTCGGAGAGGAGGACTGGAGCCGGGTCTCGGGCCTCCACGTCCGCCCGCACCGGCCCGGCGACGCCGGAAGCTTCTACGAGGGCTTCGCCCTCCGGGGGATCCAGGTCGACCAGATCCGACCCGGTTCCCTCACCTGCACCTTCAAAGTTCCCCCGCGACTCACGGTGAGCAGAGCAGAGAAATAAATAAATTAAAAAAAAAGGGAAGTTTTCGTATAGGCCCTTGTAGTTTGGTTATTTACTTTTGTGTGCGGGATTTGGACTTTTTTTTAGGACAGGAACGGGAATTTGTCGGTGGGGGCGATAGCGAACCTGGTGGACGAGGTGGGAGGAGCGGCGACGAGCACGGAGGGAACCCACATGAAGGTGTCCGTCGACATGTCCATCTCCTACATGTCCGACGCCAAGACCGATGTAAGTTTGTTTGATGGTGATGGGTTGCTACAATTTTGTTTTGAGAGGTGTATAGTCTTCACAGTTGTTAGCCTATGTTGCACGGACACAAAACTGAACATTGACATCGACATGACACTTTTGGCGTGTCCTACTGTATTTGGAGTAATATTGTAGTGGGGAACAATGGAAGCACCTGTGAATCATGATATCTTACTTAAGGGAGCAAACTAACTTGGATTGGAACTATCCCTATTATTGTGAGATTTTGATCTAATCTGAACGGTGAGAAAAGATAATCCAACGACTGCTACATTGGAGAATATACATGGATGCTTAAGAGCCGGAACCCTCTTCCCCCCCCCCTTCTCTCCCTCTCTCTCTCTCTATATATATATATATATATATATATATATATATATATATATATATATATATATATATATATAATGAAGCCAAGGACCTCTAGCTCAAGTGGTTAGAGTGAGACATATTCTCCAGAGGTTGCAGGTTCGAGCAACATGGCGAGCATATTTAATTTTTTGTGGAGGAATTAATGTTAGGGCAATCAGAGTGCAGGCCGGTTGCGAGTGCGGTGGGATGCGGGTGTGGTACAAGTGCAGTGCAGGTGCGGGCCTTTGGACTGGGAATGTGGCCTTCGAGCTGAGTTTGTAGGCCTTCGGGCTAGGAATATGGCCTTTGGGCAGATTTTATTGGCCTTCGGGCCAGGAGTTTGTAGCACAATTACCTCTTTCAATATATATATATATATATATATATATATATATATATATATATATATATATAATGAAGAAGAAAGGTCCTTGGGACCTGTTAGCTATCTTCTACCCGTTAGCCGTCTTCGACCTAGGGCTGCTGCCTCGAGGGCTCCGACGACCGGAGATCCCCCTCGGCTGCTCTATCGCCTAGGCGCATCGTCTCCTCTATTCTTCGGGCCATCCTGTTGCCCTCCCGGCGGTGGTTCCGTCGGCCTATCTGCTGTTCCCGACCTAGGGCTGCTGCCCCCAGGGCCCCCGTTGGTCGAAGAGCTCCCCTTCCCTCCGGTTGCTCCCTCGCTTGGGCGTGTCGTCCCCTTCTATTCTCCTTAGGGGCTGCGTCCCTAGCAGATCTATCGGTCGGGCTCCTGCGATTGTTCGTGCCCCCTCCTCTATCCGAGCCGTCTCTGGTAAGCCCTTTGATATGATCCCCTCTGACGGCAAGATAGATGGAAGGCGACCCTCCGTTGGGTGTGACCTAATGGTTGAGAGTAGCAGAGGTGGCATTAGAATTGTGGCGGAGGCCAATCTCTAACTGGGGGACAAGGAGGAATGGTCAGATCCGTTTAAGGGTGCCTGGTCCACGGTAACGAGGCGACGGAGGAAGGCGGTTCTCCATTTGACGCGAGATCGTTTGGAGGATGGAGGGGAACCGATCAGAGGGAAGGGGGCCCTTGGGGGTCGCAGCTCTAAACCCATGGGTAGTCTATTGTAGACCCCAAGGAGAGAAGTCAAGAACCATATGGATCCTCCCATACTGGCACTTCTACGGGAGTTGGAGACGCGCGCGAGGCAGTGGTGCATGGGTCCGCACCAAGGATGAGTGATAGGCCTCCTTCGAGGGGCTCGCAGACTGCTGTTGGGCAGGGAGGCGGTAGATCTGGGGAGTTGACGAGGGATGCCAGCAAGCCTCTGTTCCTTCCCTGACCTCCAAATCCTGGGCTTCTGTATGTGCGACTGGCTGCCTTCTTCAGTCTGCAGCTAAGTCTGGATCCCAATATTCATCCAGTTTTTGTGGACGGGGTCGGGGGTTCCCACGACGGATATCGCGGATAAAGATCAAACAGAAGCGAAATGCTACTGGGAGAAGGTCATTGTTCAGCTATGGCTCTGTTTCTAGCACAACTAGGAGACTGTGGCGGACTCGTGCGACTATGTCTGTCTTATCTAGGGAGAACTGGTTTTTTCTGTTCAAGTTTGAACTGGAGGCTGATGTTGTAAGCATGCTAGAAGGAGGTCCATGGACTTTTAATGGCAAGCTAGCCATCACAAGACTGTAGGATCCTGAGATGAGTTTTCAAAGGGATCAACTGTCCATAATTCCTATCTGGATAAGGTTATAGTGGCTGCCTTTCGCGATCTGGAATGCTTCGGCTATCAGGAATTTAGCTAGCCTAGTTGGGAACTCTCTGAGAATAAACGATGCCACAACACTAAGATAGAGATTGGCATATACCAGAACACTAAGACAGAGGTTGGTGTATGCCAGTGTTTTTGTTGAAGTCGATGCATGGGCAGAACTTCCTAGGAAAATTCAATTCAGACTTGCATCCAGTAATATTAGCCAATATATACGAATGGGTTCTGATTAGGTGCCTTTCGTGCAGCTGCTTTGGACATGATGGTGCGTCGTGCACGATAGGGCATGATGTGGGCTCTGAGGAGGGACAAGGTGTCACGGAGATGGAGCTGGGAGATGGGAGCGGGCACCCTGATCACGAGGGCATCAAGGCTTCTAACCTTCCTGGTGGTGAGTCGCTGCCCGATGACAAGCAGTTTCAGTCATATGTGAATGCTTACGGTCTAGACCCGAAGGGTATGGTTCCTGGAGATGAGGAGGACATGAAGGTACAGTCCGCACGCTTGGAGGTACAGTTGCGGTACTGACTCTGAGTATGTCTGAGGACGCTAAAGCCATCGAGATGGAGACACAGGAGTTGACTCTGCTGCAGATCTTAATCAACCAGCATAATGGCTAGATTGCCACTGTTAAATCTGCGTGGGAAGCTAATAGGAACCTCAAACACGAGCCAGACAAGGAGGGTCATTGGAAGAAGATGCTTGCGACTATAGCTTCTAGTTCATGTATCACTAAAGGGTAGCATCGTAGGAAACACATTTAGAGTCGTAGGCAGTGTTCTAAATGGCGATTGAGGCGGCCGCCTAGGTGGTGCTTGGATGCTAGGCGGTCGCTCTTCGTTCCGCTTTTGCCGTAGGCGTGGAGTAGACGGCCAACGAAGGTTTGGCGGCATAGGCGGAAGTGAGGCGGTATAGGCGGAAGTGAGACGGTGTGGGCGGAGGTGAGGTGGCGTAGGCGGACACCTAGGCAGAGCAATATTTGACTAGATGTTTTGGCAAAACAGTTTTACAAGCATTATGGACCTATGATTAATTTTTACAAACCTGAAACTTTATAAATATTTGTTCTACAACTTAGTCATGCATAAAACAACCCTTAAAATATACATATTATGCAAAAATTTTTTTAGTAAAAGTATCCAAAACGTATCGAACACCTAAGCTTTTGTCTAGGCGGTAGGCGGACCCTCTCCGCCGCGCACCTGCCTACCGCCGTTTAGAACCTTGGTCGTAGGGGATATATGTTGGTTGTTTATTTTGAAGTGTTGAGTCTTGAGTCTGTGGTTCTTATCTTGGCCTGGTCATAGGGCCTTGGTACTTTGTGTAAGTGACATTTGTTTTTCTTATCTATAATATTTACCTTCTTTATATATATATATATATATATATATATATATATATATATATATATATATATATAGTGTCGGAATCGGTATCGGATCAAAGTATCGATTTTTTTGGTATCGGAAAAAAAATTTATTAAGTATTAAATTATTAAAAATTTAGAACATATATTTTATACATTTAGACATAATTTTAAGTATTTTATAGGTTTTTCTTAGTAGTTTTGAATAGAATGAAATAATAGTCACTCTTGTAGTGCCCCGTCCCTACATCGTGTCCTGTACTCTGTCTACGGGGTGCGCGAGAAAGGAACACTGTCGCTATCGATTCGGTCGGGACCGATAGGTCGGGATCGACCGAGTCGATCGAACGGGAACGGTTGAATTAAGATCCATTCCTCGTTATGGAATGTCTTCTTCGGAACCAAGTCCCATATTCAGCGGGTTGCGCCTCGAGGATTAACTCTGCGGCTGAGTCGGGAGAGACCTCCCGTTGCTCTGCTTTTTATGCCGCTTGCGTTGGTTTTGGCTTTGTTTTCTGAATACATTTTCGTGAATGTTTTCGATGGTTTTCATGGCTTACATTTCGAACTCGTATTTCCTATCAAACTCCTTGAATAATGCAGTATTCTAATCGGTTGCTTGTGCGATTTCAGGTAATCGCGTAGACGACGTCTAGCGCGACCAACAAGTTCTCTCGCCGAAGTAAACTCAAGGTGAGTGGCTGACCCTTCTCTTCTCGACCCCTTCTTAAGTGAATCGATAGTGTTGTTGCGGAAGAAAGAATGAACGCAAGGGCACGAACACGGTAAAATGATAAAGTTTTCAAAGAGAATGTAGGCTATACCTTAATAACTAAATTTGCTATTGCACGGTCAAGGACAACTTGTCGACAAGGCGATAGCTTCCTCGAGCGGCAACCCGGGGCCATGGGACCGTTTCGGCCTAGGAGGAAACAGGGTATAGTTGTGCTGGATGATAGCACGGGTTAAGCGGGGACTTCCAAAAGGGGGCTCGCTACCCGTGTTGGAAGGACCCCGATTAACGAAGTTATACGTCCAGGATGGCTTGTTATGCCAGTGGCCAATCACACGTAATATTGCACTTGGTATGAAAAATGATAACAATTGACAGGGAAGAACATGGTAAGTCTCATAAGGCGCGACGCGGGCCGCCGTGGGTAAGTTCCAACGTAAATTACATTATGCTTGTCATTGCTCGTTTGAAATTCGTTAGGATGGTTAGAAACATTCATGAACTAAGTCATATAAACTCATCAACCAAATGAAAGCTTGGAACTTAACTTGCCACGCACCAGTACAAAGTGTAATGTACTAATCCTCGCTCTCCACGCAGGTACCCCGAACCACGAAGGGCGTGCCACCTAAAAGCTCAAGGCGAAGTGAACCCTTTTGAAGCCTCGTCCGCGTGTGAAGGCTTGTGTTTCTGGATTCCTTTTGAAGAAGACCCCGCACTTAGTCCAAAAGACGATGACGACTCGACTCGTCTCGATAGCAGGTGGAAAGTGTTATGTTTTGCTTGTAAAAAGGGATGTAATGTATGGAACGACTATCGCATCGGCGTTCGTTTTGTAAGTCGAGTCATGTTGTAGCCCGCGTGGCAATGAATGTAATGAAGTCAATGTAAATGAAGTTTTATTATCAATGAAAAAGTCTACTTCTATTTCAAATGTGTCAATCAATTTCTCTGCGTACTCTAACTTGATGTTGTGTTTCGGGTGACCTTATGACTACGCGTTGTGCGATCGCAACTTAGGTTCGCACGACATCACGTTCGGGGGACGACTATCGATTCTACGGAATCGGGGCGTGACATAATGGTATCAGAGCACGGCTTTACATCCTATGGCCTCGCGTCTAGAGTTTCAGACCTTTGACCTCGCTTCGATGAGATAAGTTGTTCCATACAGTGAGTCTGTAATAATTTGTGACTGATGTGTTGCCTTCGTATCGCAGAAGTGACGGAACCCACGGCCGAGCGAGAGCAGAGCGCTTCTAGCGGCTCTAGTAGTTCGCATCGTTCGCGGGCCGGACCTTCTAACGATACCATCGAAAGGATGCTGCGCATGATGGAGGCGCAGCGGAACCAGTCCGAGAACCGACATCAACAGACGGAGGAACGACAGGTCCAGTTCGAAGCTCGCTTCGACGCACATGCAAAACTTCAACAAAAGCAGCTAGATACCCTACAGTAGATCGTCCAGACAATCCTGGCCAACGGGAATTCTGCGACTGCGCCTGCCGTCACCACACCTACTGTCACCGTGCCGGCGGTCCAACCCATTGAAGTCGACACGGATGAGCCCGAGCGTCAACCAGCGGCACCGAAAAAGTACAACTTTGAAGTGTCAGAATTCAAGAAGGCGTGCCGCACTTCCTTCAGCGGTACCGAAGGCCCTTCCATGGCGATCGACTGGTTGGAAGAGCTGGAAGATTACTTCGAGCTTCTCGCCGTGCGCAAGCGAGCGATCCGACCGGACAACACCACCGCGCCGATCTCTTGGGCCACGTTCCGCAAAGCTTTTGAAGTCCAGTACCTTCCGTCAGCCGTTTGTCAAGCGAAGGAAAATGAATTCATGCAGCTGAAGCAAGGGAATCGTACAGTAGAACAGTATGCCGCAGAATTCAACAAGTTGTCCAAGTTTGCTAGTCAGTTTCTGCCTACGGAAGAGTGCCGTGTGCGACGGTTCGAAGTGGGTCTGCGACACTCTATCGGTGCACATGTCGGGGTCCCGGAGTACAAGACCGTGGGCGAGGCTCTGAATCACGCTCTCCGCCTTGAGAACCTGCATCCTTTCGGTGCTGACGACGTTGTGCACCACTCCAATCACAAACGTCCTAGCTATACGGGAGGCAACAACTACACATCAAAGCGTACAAACCACGACGGCTATCAGGGAAACCATCTACGACCCCGCTGTGCCAATTGCGGCTCCATTGGACACACCGCCGACAAGTGCTTCGTCAGCGAAGGAGGATGTTACTTTTGCGGAGAAAAGGGCCACCGAGCTCGAAACTGCATGGCAAAAAGACAACAACGCAACATCCCGCCACAACAAAACCCTCAAGAAAATCGAGGACAGGCGCCCCGACCTCCTCAGCCTACTCAACTCAACAACCAAGACAGACGCCCTAATGCTCAGGGGCGTGTCTTTGCTCTGACTCGAGACAAGGCGTTCGCTTGCGACACTGTCGTGACAGGTATATTGAGTTTCAATAATGTACCTGCTCGTGTGTTATTTGATTCAGGCGCTTCACATACTTTCATATCGGCGGACTTCGCCGCCGAGCACAAATTTCCTGTAATGTTGTTAGACCTTGACCTTAGCGTAAGTATGCCTTCAGGTGTGCCACTACTCACAAACTTAGCCTGCGGGGGAGGAACCATATGTATTGGGGGTCAAAAGATCGGTCTTGATGCGATAGTTATAGATATGAAGGACTTCGACATCATATTGGGCATGGATTGGCTTGGTCCGTGCAACGCAACCATAGACTGTGCTGAAAAGAGGGTCACATTCCGCATACCTGGAGTGCCTGAATTCTGCTACTCGTGTGGTGAGGCGTCGCCGACCTGCATGGTGATCTCCGCAATATCTGCTCGACGGATGCTGCATTCCGGGTGCGAAGGCTATCTAGCTTCCGTTCGAGACATGCGACAGGATGGTGCAAACGCGGGTCAGACCGACGTTGTGGCAGAATTCTCCGACGTGTTCCCGGACGAGCTACCCGGCATGCCGCCCGATCGAGAAATAGAGTTCACCATCGACACATTCCCCGACACCCGGCCGATCTCGAAGGCTCTGTACAGAATGGCCCCTGCAGAACTGAAGGAACTAAATGCACAACTACAAGAATTACTCGACAAAGGGTTCATCCGTCCGAGTGTCTCGCCGTGGGGTGCGCCCGTGCTATTCGTGAAGAAGAAGGATGGATCGATGCGGCTCTGCATCGACTATCGGGAATTGAATAAAGCCACCGTCCGGAACAAATACCCCCTGTCCCGCATCGACGACTTGTTCGACCAGCTCCAAGGTGCAACAGTGTTTTCGAAGATTGATCTGCGATCGGGTTATCACCAACTCAAAGTCAAGTCAGATGACGTGCCGAAGTCTGCCTTCCGCACTCGTTACGGCCACTACGAGTTCTTGGTAATGTCGTTCGGTCTGACAAACGTCCCTGCCGTCTTCATGGATCTAATGAATCGGGTGTTTCGTCCGTTCGTTGACAAGTTCGTAGTAGTCTTCATCGACGACATCCTCGTCTACTCAAAGGATCGAGCGCAACATGCAGAGCATCTGCGGACGGTACTCCAAACCCTTCGAGAGAATCAGTTGTATGCGAAGATGAGCAAGTGCGAATTCTGGCTGAACAACGTCTCATTCCTTGGGCACATCATCTCCGCCGCGGGCATCGCAGTCGATCCGAAGAAAGTTGAGGCAGTAGCTGATTGGAGATGGCCTGCATCAGTTAGCGAAATTCGAAGCTTCCTAGGCTTGGCGGGATACTACCGACGCTTCGTAAAGGACTTCGCGAAGATTGCATCGCCGTTGACTCGCCTCACCCAGAAAGGAGTCGCGTTCGAGTGGTCAGACGACTGTGAAGCTTCCTTCCAAGAGCTCAAACAACGGCTCGTTTCGGCCCCGATACTTGCACTTCCTGAAGGGACGGAGGGATTTCAAATCTTCAGCGATGCTTCTGGCCAGGGCTTGGGGTGTGTGCTCATGCAGCGGGTTAAGGTGATATCTTTTGCTTCCCGGCAGTTGAAGCCTCACGAGAAGAACTACCCCACGCACGACCTAGAATTAGCGGCGATTGTGTTTGCGTTGAAGCTGTAGCGTCACTATCTCTATGGCGTGGCGTGCAGGATTTATTCGGACCATAAAAGCCTTAAGTATCTCTTCACCCAGAAAGAATTGAATTTGCGGCAGAGGCGATGGCTCGAGCTGATCAAAGACTATGACTTATCAATTGACTACACGCCGGACAAGGAAAATGTGGTAGCGGACGCGCTGAGCCGAAAGTACTTAGCTTCGTTATGCATCAACGACCGACTGCTGCGTGACTTGGAAGGAATGGACATTGAACTCCGAGTTCGTTTTAGAGATGTAAAGCTGGCGCAACTGCGGGTGGAACCGAGCCTACTGGAGAGGATCAAGTCTACACAGAAGGACGACCCATACCTGGAGAAGATGCGGAAGCTGATATCGACAGGGAAAGCGTCCGACTTTGCAGAGGACGAGTCGGGAGTGATGCGAGTGAAGGGACGGCTATGCGTTCCGGAGGATGCAGAACTTAGAAAGGAGATAATGTCGGAGGCGCACTATGCAAAATATTTTTTGCATCCTGGCAACACCAAGATGTATAAGGAACTTCGCGTTGTCTTTTGGTGGCACGACATGAAGAGGGACGTAGCGCTCTTTGTGTCAAAATGTATGGCCTGTCAGCAAGTCAAAGCCGAGCACCAGCGACCGGACGGGGAGATGCAGAACCTCGCCATTCCAGAGTGGAAATGGGATCACATCACTATGGACTTCGTTGTTGGCTTGCCGAGGACGCCGCGGGGAAACGACGCCGTCTGGGTCATCGTCGATCGACTAACCAAGTCAGTGCACTTTATCGCCATCAAAGTTACTTGGAGCGTCGACCGCCTTGCTCAGATATACCTTGATGAAATAGTTCGGCTGCACGGGGTCCCAGTTTCTATTGTCTCTGATCGGGATGGACGGTTCGTAGCACGCTTCTGGAGTAGTCTACATTCAGCGTTGGGGACCAAGTTGAAGTTTAGCTCAGCTTATCATCCTCAGACTGACGGCCAAACAGAGCGGGTGAACCAAATCCTCGAAGACATGTTACGACTCTGTGCGATCGACTTGAAGTCAATTTGGGACGTCCATCTACCGCTGGCCGAGTTTGCATACAACAACAACTATCAGTCCAGCATCCAAATGGCACCGTATGAAGCTTTGTACGGCCGGAAGTGCAGATCGCCCATTTGCTGGGATGAAGTCGGGGAACGGCAGATACTTGGTCCGGAGCTGGTGGAGCAGACCGTGCAGAAGGTCAAGTTAATACGGGAGAGATTGAAGATAGCACAAAGCCGGCAAAAGAGCTATGCCGACACGCACCGACGCCCCCTCGAGTTCTCGGAAGGTGACCATGTATTCTTGAAAGTCATGCCCATGCGGAGAGTTTCCAGGTTCGGTGCGAAGGGGAAATTGAGCCCAAGATTTGTTGGCCCGTTCGAAATATCGAAGCGAGTCGCCCCGGTAGCTTACCAAATCGCCTTGTCGCCTGCGTTGTCAGAGGTACATGACGTCTTCCGCGTATCACAATTGCGGAAGTACGTGCATGATCCGAGCCATGTGGTAGATTTGGATAAGATGGACCTGAAGGCGGACTTGTCATATGTCGAAGAGCCGGTGCAAATCTTGGAGCGCAAGGATAAACTTCTCCGCAACCGTGCTATTCCCCTCGTCCGCGTCCTCTGGAGGAACCATTCGGTCGAAAAGTCGACGTAGGAGCTTGAGTCAGAAATGAAGGAAAAGTTCCCTTCATTGTTCTCGTAGAAGTAGGTTCTATTTTAAGTTTCGAGGACGAAACTTTTCTTAGTTGGTTATGGTGTAGTGCCCCGTCCCTACATCGTGTCCCGTACTCTGTCTACGGGGTGCGCGAGAAAGGAACACTGTCGCTATCGATTCGGTCGGGACCGATAGGTCGGGATCGACCGAGTCGATTGAACGGGAACGGTTGAATTAAGATCCATTCCTCGTTATGGAATGTCTTTTTCGGAACCAAGTCCCATATTCAGCGGGTTGCGCCTCGAGGATTAACTCTGCGGCTGAGTCGGGAGAGACCTCCCGTTGCTCTGCTTTTCACGCCGCTTGCGTTGGTTTTGGCTTTGTTTTCTGAATGCGTTTTCGTGAATGTTTTCGATGGTTTTCATGGCTTACATTTCGAACTCGCATTTTCTATCGAACTCCTTGAATAATGCAGTGTTCTAATCGGTTGCTTGTGCGATTTCAGGTAATCGCGTAGGCGACGTCTAGCGCGACCAACAAGTTCTCTCGCCGAAGTAAACTCAAGGTGAGTGGCTGACCCTTCTCTTCTCGACCCCTTCTTAAGTTAATCGATAGTGTTGTTGCGGAAGAAAGAATGAATGCAAGGGCACGAACACGGTAAAATGATAAAGTTTTCAAAGAGAATGTAGGCTATACCTTAATAACTAAATTTGCTATTGCACGGTCAAGGACAACTTGTCGACAAGGCGATAGTTTCCTCGAGCGGCAACCCAGGGCCACGGGACCGTTTCGGCCTAGGAGGAAACGTGGTATAGTTGTGCTGGATGATAGCACGGGTTAAGCGGGGACTTCCAAAGGTGGCTCGCTACCCGCGTTGGAAGGACCCCGATTAACGAAGCTATACGTCCAGGATGGCTTGTTATGCCAGTGGCCAATCACACGTAATATTGCACTTGGTATGAAAAATGATAACAATTGACAGGAAAGAACATGGTAAGTCTCATAAGGCGCGGTCTGCCGTGGGTAAGTTCCAACGTAAATTACATTATGTTTGTCATTGCTCGTTTGAAATTCATTAGGATGGTTAGAAACATTCATGAACTAAGTCATATAAACTCATCAACCAAATGAGAGCTTGGAACTTAACTTGCCACGCACCAGTACAAAGTGTAATGTACTGATCCTCGCTCTCCACGCAGGTACCCCGAACCACGAAGGGCGTGCCACCTAAAAGCTCAAGGCGAAGTGAACCCTTTTGAAGCCTCGTCCGCGTGTGAAGGCTTGTGTTTCTGGATTCCTTTTGAAGAAGACCCCGCACTCAGTCCAAAAGAAGATGACGACTCGACTCGCCTCGATAGCAGGTGGAAAGTGTTATGTTTTGCTTGTAAAAAGGGATGTAATGTATGGAACGACTATCTCATCGGCGTTCGTTTTGTAAGTCGAGTCATGTTGTAGCCCGCGCGGCAATGAATGTAATGAAGTCAATGTAAATGAAGTTTTATTATCAATGAAAAAGTCTACTTCTATTTCAAATGTGTCAATCAATTTCTCTGCGTACTCTAACTTGATGTTGTGTTTCGGATGACCTTATGACTACGCCTTGTGCGATCGCAACTTAGGTTCGCACGGCATCACGTCCGGGGGACGACTATCGATTCTACGGAATCGGGACGTGACAACTCTTGCTCTGATTGCTTTACCTGCAACAAATATGTTTCTTCTTTTACATGCTTTTACAACCTTCTTGTTGATTGGCCGTTTTTCGTTCAATTTTCTCTGCCGAATTGACTAAGAAAGAGATCCTCAATGTCGGTATCGATCGGTAGCGGTCAGTATCCGAGTAGGGACATGCCAAATCATATTGGTATCGACAATATCGTTATCAGCCGTATTGTATCGATATCGACAGATAATGCAAACTATGCTTACGATAGCATCTAACACAAATAGCTTAAAAGAACAAAGGTTTCAGCGAAGTGCACCAAAATTTATTACCTTAAAAGTTAAAACCCAGTTTGTCCTTCAACATATCAGTTATGAGTTAACGGGCAGAATGTAATGTTGCCTTCCATTATAGCTGGAATAGGATACCCTAATGGTACACACACCTTGACCAAATCAATCAAGATAACGCCTCATATGAATTCTTTCCAAGCCCTCAAAGCAACAGATGGTGTTGCCTTCATTTAGTACTTTTTCTGTTCCTTCATCTCCAACAACGACCTTCTTACTGCAACACAAAACTAACATCAACTACGGGTGTCATCTAGTCATGATTAACAAGTCAATTACTTGAATGGTAATTTGAACACTTCAAGCAAAAATATCTGAAGGCCACAAAACAGCATTATGGAATCGTCTGATACTAAAGAGGTACCTTTGTGTTTTGGGGAAGAGCGATTCTCCATCTAGAAATTTAAATAGAAAGGCAAACATGGAATGACAAAAAATGTTTAGAGTACCTTCCAACTAGAAAAGGATACCCCGCAGGCATCCTTCGGGTGACGAACCATGTAGCCCAGAGATGATGGGTGTTATCATCTGCACGATCTCTATATCCTCACTGTAGCTATCGTAGCATCTTCCTCATCTCGGATCTCTGCACACCTACAAAAGCCAACGAATAGCTTCCCATCAAATTGCATCAATCCACTCATTACAATGTGATCTCTAATCTCCTCAATCTATGGAAAGCTTTATTCATGCCACCCCAAATAGGGGCACCTTATAGGGATTTTCCAATATATGAATCAGCACATTACTTAACTTACCAAGGACAGCACATTACTTAACTTACCAAGGAGATTAGTCTTGTAAGATACCTATACTGCCGCGACACCTACATGAAATTTGCAAAATACGAGAACTGGTGCACAGTGCACACATTACTAGTTCATCCTAATTCTCTAAGACCAGCTATCAAAACTTCCATTGCATATCAAGTCATCAGCATTTGTAGCAAAGTCCAACTCCCCTCCAAACAGACTATTTTCTACTTAATTATGATACCGGACTTGATGTGCATTTAGGTGCAAATCACAACACAACCACATATGACATTTTCATCAATAAGCAGTAACTCAAAATAATAACCTGTTCTGCAAAAGTATGTGATTGTGATGCAGACGAGAGTCGCAATGGTTTACGCTGCTCCTTTCCCCCACAGATAACAGCAGGACGTTCGATGAGGAGGAATTTAATGCAGCCATCAAATGAGCCTCTTTGATGTTTATCTGCACAAACTTTCCGAAAAGACGGTGGCTATGTCCATGTCACGTTCTTTCAGATGCATATCGGATACAACATAGACACGACAAACATAATAGACACACCAAGGTTTCGTGTCCTTCTACCATTTTTGCATCAACAATTCACTCTCACAACCATCAATCTATTACGCACATAGTAAATTTAAAATTTAAAAAAATTACTCACTGCTACGCAGGACGCAAACGTGTAGTAGACTTTGCTTACCCTAACCTCCAAAGCTATCACCTCCCAAATCCTCCTTACCAAATCCCCATCGCTAACCAAAGCCGTGTAGAACCCTAGAAGGGGGGGGGGGGGTGAATAGGGTAATAAATAATTACCAACAATAATAAGCAAGGTAAATAGCAATTTAAAAGTGAGAGATGATCAAACACTCGATGTATCCGGGTATCCTTCCGTAGGGCACTCCAGTCCCGGAACTCTCTTCGGCTTTAATCCACTATTTGAGTAAATAGTACAACACGAGCTTTGATCCGAAGACTCGTCAACTTCTTACATACGAGTTTTTATCCGAAGGTTCGTCAACTTTTTACACACGAGTTTTTATCCGAAAGCTCGTCAACTTCAATACATAAGAGAAATAATTCGATCTTCTTGAACACTTGGAAGATCTAGGTTACAACTCTTTGAAATAACTAACACTTTTGTGGATGACAAATGAAAGCTTTGGGTAGATGAAAAATTTAAGGCTCAATTGCAAGGGCGGAGCCACATATAAAAAATTGGGTCCACTGCCCCACGAGGTTCAGTGAGTTTTTCAAATTTTTTTTTTTTAAAGACTCCCAACTCACCCGTTAACCTAACTTCTTCCTCCCCAAAAAAAAGGACGACGCGCCGACGCCGCGGGGCAGAGGTGGCCGGAGGCGAAGCGTGGCCGGCGTCGATCATGTTAGTTTCTTTGATCTTGTATTCTTTGAATTTGTGATCCATGAGCTTTGTTAGTGTGGCCGGTGTTGGAAGCATCTTTCTTTTATTGCTAACGTCAGTATTATAAATTTTGCTACGCGGAGACGGTGTGCCAAGGGCCCTCCTAGCGCCTACGGCGCCTAGGCGCCGAACTGATTTTTTTCATATATATATGGAAATAACATTATATGCATGTGTATGTCATATGTTAACAAAATGAAAACTTGGGAAGTTGGTTAGCCTGGTGGGATTAAGTAGTGGGTTGGGGCTTGGTAGGTTCACTGTTCGAGCATCGTATCAGTTCATTTTTTTTTACTTTTCCTTTTCCTCCCCCCTTTCCTTTCCTTTCCTTTCCTTTCTCTCTCTCCTCCCCTCTCCTTTCCTTTCCTCTCCCCCTCCCTCTCCCGATTCCTTTTCCCTTCTCCTCCCCTCTCCTTTCTCCCTTCCTCCCTCCTCCTCTCTCCTCCTTCCTCCTCTCTCCTTTCCTTCCTCTCCCTCTCCCGACTCCACCACCACCATCGTCGCCTCCACCACCGCCGCCACCGCTGCTGCCGTCAGCACCACCACCAGCACCACCTCCGCCGCCGTCGCCGTTAGCAGCAGCACCACCACCAGAGCCACCACCGCCACCACCACCGGTAAGTTTTTTTTTTTTTGAAATTTCAAAATAGGGGCGCCTAGGCCGGCCGCTTAGGACCTTTTCGGTACGGCTGTCTAGGCCAATTTTTAGAACACTGGCTAACGCTCTTCATATCGTTCCTGTAGAGTAATAGAACTAAAACTGTACGGAGGTTAATTAAGGTCAATGTATTAAAATCAATGTGCCAACAATCTTTTCCATTTTGATTATTGACAAACATACGGATTTAGGAGATAGCTATCCCGTAATATAATATCTTCCCCCTCAATACAATTTCGTCCCCTTTGACATTTATACAAAATGAAAGAACATGTGTTAGGGATAAAAGTAAATAAAGGTGTAGATGAACAGTAGAATCATATGCATGGAATACCATAGAAAGTTGTTAAACATAAAGTAGCCCTTGCCAGTGTTCTAAATTTCGGCGTGGCGGCGCCTAAGTGCTAGGCGGCCTCCGGCCACCGGAAATCCCTAGGCGGCCAGCCTAGGCGTTAGGCGGTCATAGGCGCTCCTACGCGGCCCTAGTCGGCTCCTAGGCGGATTTGAAAATTCAAAATTTTTCCAAAAAAATCAAAATTTTCATATTCAAAATTTCAAAATTTGAAATTTCAAAAAAAAAAATACATACCTGCTTTTGCTTGCTGCTGCTGGTGCTGGTGCTGATTGCTGCTTTTTCTTATTCTCTTCTTCTTCTTCCGAAGAGGATAGGAGAGTAGATAGGAGTGGAGAGGAGAGAGGAGAGGATAGGAGTAGAGAGACGAAGAGGAGTGAGGAGTGGATAGGAGAGGAGAGAGACAGGTGGAGAGTGAGCTTAAAAAGTAAATGTTATCATTAAAAAGAAGAAGGGGGTGACTCGAACCAGTGACCCCAATCCCAACAAATGAATCCTTGACTTAAGCTACTAACCAAGTTGCCAAACTTTTATTGTGTCTTCTATAGCATATACATGATATATATGGATACAAAAATAAATAAATAAAAAATCAGTTCGCCGCCTAGGCGCCGTCTAGGCGGCCTAAGCACTAGACGCCCTTTCGGCGTACCAAACCCGTCTAGCAAAATTTATAACATTGGTCCTTGCTAGGACATACACAGACAAGTAGACAAAATGGCAATAAGACCACATACTGAGTCCCCGAAGGACTGCACAAACAAAACATAAGACATCTAGTCCCCGAAGAACTTCACAAGATAAGGGCCACACATTCAATAAAAAAGTCTACGAAGGACTACACAAAACACAAAAACATATTTATCCTTAGACACACTACCACTAAGTGCAAGTAATCATCAACTATCAGGAGCGACCGGCGGGTCGACGTCTGCAGAGGGATCCTCATCAATGCCCGGGGCAGGGATAAAGGCACCATAGGGATCTATGCGTCCGGGATACATGAAGCCATAGACGTTGGTGTCAGTAAAGCGCAACCCGGAATAGTCTGGATGAGGTGCTGCAGGACTAACAAAAGGATCCCTCTCCTCAAAAATACGCTTAATTTATGGGCTTGATCCATAAACCCATGATGGATGGGAGTGCCAAGGCCTCGAGTGGCAGCTTGAACGCGCTCGGAGGTGGAAACGGAGAGAGTTGAAACGCCGATCTATATGTCGACGAAGCTCAGGGGATAGAGGCATTGGGGCCGAAGGAGTAGAGGATGTGCCTGCCGCAGGTGGTTGGGACAGATGGACGAGAAGCGGAGTGAAGGGGTCTCAGTTTCTATTTTGCAAGCAACGAGGGTTTGATAGGGTTTGGACAATTGGTGAGATCCACTCCGTTGGCTTTAAGAATCATCGTGATATACATCCCAAACAGAAGGGAGCGGTGGTTGGCTTCCTGGATATGGATCATAGAATAGAGGATAGTTTTGGCCAGGGAGAAAGGTTGTCTGGTGAACAAATAATACACGACAATCAATTCCTCAGTTGTGAGGTTATCCATGTTTCATGATTTTAGGGTGATGGAGTGACAAAGTATACGATGTAAATCATGGTAGAGAGGGGACAGATCCTTGTCATCCGGTTTGAGAGAGGAGGGACGATCACAATTGCAAAAGATGAACTCCTCAAAGGTGTAGTCAAGGAAGAGTTTGATGGAGTCGATGGTGGCGGGCAGAGGACGAAGATTGTGACGTTTCGGAATGCCAATGATGTTGGTCAGCGACGCGGTGGTGTCAGTGAACTTTATCCCGCCCACTTTGGTCTTAAATTTCGGACCATCTCTACTAGCAACTAAGTTGCAGTAGAACATCTGAATGGCCGCGGGGTAAGCGTCAACCTGACGTTCCAGCAGATCGGTGAGACCGGCATCGTCGAAGATTGCCCAAAAACTTGGAAAGTAAAGGAAAAAAGATCGATTTTTCTGTGCAGACGGAGAGTTTGTTGAAAATGGAAAACTAATCTCGAGACTACTGAGCTGAGCGGAAGTTGGTGGGTTTGTAACCGTGAGCCGTGGCGGAGGGGACGAAGAGATTGGCGGATGGAGGACCGAAGGAGGAAGAGGCGACGGCGTGGCGAGAGCGTTTGGAAGACCTGGCGGTGGTCTTGGGCGGTGGCCGGACTTAGGCGGTTTGTGGCCGCTCGGAGAGGGTGCTAGTGTGTGTGATGAGAGGTGGAAAGTGAAAAGAGAGAGATAGAGAGAGAGTTGTGGTGGTTTTAAAGAGAAAGGGGAGGGAGAATTCAATTGGGTGGGTGAGTATTTAATGGGGAGGGGATGTGAGAGGTTATAGGGGTTTTGGGAAGGGTGTGCTATCAGTTTGGGAAGGGCAAAAGGTGTTTTGGGGAAGAGGGTATGTCACATCCAGTCAAATCTGTGCAGATCGCGACAGTCGGATGATCTGTCGGTTATCTGCGGATATAAGGCGGATAGAACAATTTTAGAAAATATCGTAATAGACTGAACGGTTAGTGGCCTACAAGTTAGAGAATGGAAAATCTGAAGGAATTCTGCGGACATCCGTCGGATCGTCCGCTAGAAAGAATTTTGAAAGTTAAAAGGATTTTTCAAAAAGGCCAATTTTTCGACAAATGGAGAAGCGATCTTCGATAAGAGGTTTGGTAAAGATATCAGCAAGTTGATACTCTGTATCAATAGATTCAAGATGTATGTCCCTTGTAAGTTGATGATCACGCAAAAAGTGTTGTCGAATCTCAATGTGTTTCATACATGAGTGACAAATAGGTTTTTTAGTAAAATTAATAGAGCTAGTATTGTCACATTTGATAGAGATGTCATTTGAGGAAATACCATAGTCAACAAGTGTTTGTGTCATCCAAAAAATTTATGTACAACAACATCCAGCCACAATGTATTCGACCTCAGTCGTGGAAAGGGCAACCGAGTTTTGTTTCTTGCTAAACCATGAGACCAATAATTTCTCAAGAAATTGGCATGTGTCGCTAGTGCTTTTCGGTCAATCTTGCATCCGGCAAAATCTGCATCCGAGTAGCCGATAAGCTCAAAGAATGGAGATTTTGGATACCAAAGTCCCATATTAATGGTGCTTTTGAGATACCGAAAAATGCGCTTAACGACACATAAGTGTGATTCTTTGGAATTTGCTTGGTATGGTGCACATAAACAAACACTAAACATGATATCGGGACGACTAGCAGTTAGTATGCTACCGATCATACCTCAATACTTACGAATATCAACCGATGCACCATCATCATCTTGATCAAGCTTCGCGGTAGTGGCCATAGGAGTTCTCATTGATTTGGATGTATCTAGTTCAAAGTGTTTACGAAGATCCTTGTGTATTTGGCTTGATTGATGAATGTCCAGTGAGGTCCTTGCTTGATTTGTAATCCAAGAAAGAATGATAATTCTCCCATCATGCTCATTTCAAACTCATCCTGCATAACTTTTGCAAAATTCTCACAGAGTGTTTTTTAGTGGAACAAAAAATAGTGTCATCTACATATATTTGAACTAATAAAAATGTTACATTGTGAGATTTTATAAAGAGTGGTGTCAACTTTGCCCTTAGAGAAGTTGTAAGAAATTAGGAAGGAGCTAAGACGCCCATACCAAGCACGAAGAACTTGCTTGAGGCCATAAAGGACTTTGTGTAATTTGAAAACGTGATCTGGAAAGTGAAAATCTTCAAAGCTATGAGGTTGCTTGACATATACCTCTTCTTTAATAACATCATTTAAAAATATACTTTTGACATTCATTTGATAAAGTTTAAAATTATTAAAGCAAGCAAAAACACAAAAACATTCGGATGGATTTGAGACGAGCAATCGGTGCATAGGTTTCTTCATAATCAATGTCTTCTTCTTGGTTATAACATTGAGCAACCAATCGGACTTTGTTACAAGTTACGATCCCATCCTCATTAAGCTTATTTCGAAACACCCACTTTGTCCTAATAATAGGGTAGTTATGGGGCTTAGGAACGAGTTTCCAAACGTTGTTTCTCTCGAATTGATTGAACTCTTCTTGCATTGCAAACATCCAAAATTTATTATTAAAAGCATCGTTGACATTTTTAGGCTCTATTTAATAGATAAAAGCCACATTTGCACAGTGATCTCGTGTAGAGGATCGAGTGCTAACCCGTGAGGAAGATTGTGTTTCAAATTAGTGACTAGACAAACATTTTTGATGCAAGGATAAGGAGGGGATTTGATATTACCATGATCGATGATATATCCTCTCAAGTTGTTACCGAAGGATACGTGTCCTTCCTTCTTCGATAGGGTTACAAATAGTGAAGCATCTTCGGTCATGTGTCGTGAGCAACCGCTATCGAGAATCCACTTGCTTTTAGCATGCGGTGGAGGGTTCACCTACAACATAAGTTGAAGATGAAGACTTTGGTACCAGAAATGTTTGGGTCCTTAATTGTTAGTTTTAGGAACCCAATTTAGCATTCTCATATCAACATGTTTTCTCATTTGACAATAATGAGATGTGTACCAAAGTAGACCACAATAGTGGCACATAGTAAGTGTCGCGGGTCTAGAAGAGGGCAAGTGGGTGTGTTGAGCACGAGGAGTTCTAGCATGAATTTTATGATGACTAGTAAAAAAACATGATGTGTTGTGTTCTTGTTTTTCCTCATAAAGGGTCCTCTTTGTGTGTGCACTTTTTGGGAATAAGACTTATGTGGTATGTTTATGTGACTCTTGTAACTAGTGTTGTGATGTGTCTTAGTGTGTCTGTGACTGTGGCGTCATACATTTGGGTAAGCCATATTTCTATCATCTGGTTTCTGCTTTTTTGCAAGAAATTCATTGTACTTGATAGAAGTCGCATATTCCCTTTGGTTTGCAACAAGTGTTGTTTTCTTAGCAATGTCGTATCCCTCCTTAAGGGTTTGGCATTCAATATCCTTTTTGTTTATGACGTCTATAACTTCTTGAAGCTTTAGTCTAAGAGATTCAATCTCATCCGTGTCAGAAGCATGAGTTTTTCCTTTTAATCACAAATGATATTAGAGTGTCTTTCTATTTCTTGCTTGAGAGCATCAATCTCTTTTAGAGTTTTCTATGCTTCTCAATACTTGTGTTCATCGTGTAGTTCAAGAATAACATTTTCTAATTCAGTATAAGAAAGAGCGTTCATATAGAAGTCATCATGTACCTCGTTTGATTCTGTTGTCATAAGACAGACATTTGCAGTGTGTTTGCATTCTTTGTCGTTGTCCGAGTCACTAGCATCACTCTTGCACCAGATGCTAGTATTGGCGTACTTCCGTGACGATGAGCTTCCTTTGTTGGGCTTTTCATACTTGCCAGTTTCTCTTCTTCCCATTGGACAATCCCTCTTGATGTGTCTGGTTTTCTTGCAGTTGTAGCAAGCAGGTTCTTCATCATTGTCCCTTCTTGAGCGATTCGCTTTATTGAACTTGAGGAACTTTCTGAAGTGTCTAGCGGTGAGAGCGATTTCTTCGTCATCCGAATCGTCATCATCGGAGTCATCTTTTGAGGAGAGCTTGATGGCCTCGAGGGCAAGAGATTTTTCTTTTTTCCTTTGTCTTTTCTTTCTCCTTCTCTTGCATGGAGGCTTCTTCTTGGTCCTTCATATCCAGCTCATGGGTCATCAGCTTTCCCATGAGGGTCTCAAGATTCATGGTTCTAAGGTCATTTCTTTCATGATGGCGGTGGCTTTGGGATTCCATCCTTTAGTAAGTCCTCTGAGAATTTTTCGAATCTTTTCATAAGTGGAATATTCCTTATCAAGGAAGAGGGTTAATTATATCAAAGAATCTAGTAAACATAAAAGTAATAGACTCATCTTGTTTCATTTTGAAAGATTCATACTCTTGAGTGAGTCTACTAATCTTATATTCTTTTACTTGTGATGTGCCCTCGTGTGTGACTTTCAAAAGTTTTAATATTTCATTTGAAGTTTTGCAGGTGGAGATTCTATTGAATTCATTGCTATCGAGAGCACAATAGAGTGCGTTCATAGCCTTTGCATCCTGACCAAGAACCTTCTTGTCGTTTTTGAAATTTTTTGCCATAAGCGTCTCCGAAACAACTTCCTCAATAAGTATAGAAGATTTAGGGGTACCATTTACAACACAATCTCATAGATCAAAATCTAGAAATTTTAAATAGATGCCAATCCTAATCTTCTAATAGTTGTAGTTGGTTCCATCAAATAGATGAGGTCTACTTGTGGAGTGTTCCTCATTATGGAATGAGTCGAGACTAGGGTTAGTGGCCATTGATCACTCTAAGGAAGTAAATCTAAATTAAGAGACCAGACTCCGATACCGATTGTAGAACCTTAGTGAGGGGGTGAATAGGGTAATAAATAATTACCAACAATAATAAGCAAGGTAAATAGTAATTTAAAAAAGAGAGGATCAAACACTCGATGTATCCTGGTATCCTTCCGTAGGACACTCCAGTCACAGAACTCTCTCCGGCTTTAATCTACTATTTATCTGATTGTTCGTCAACTTCTTACATACGAGTTTTCCAAAGGTTCGTTAACTTCAACACAAGAGAAAAGAATTCGATCTTCTAGAACGCTTGGAAGATTTAGGTTACAACTCTTTGAAATAACTTTTAACACTTTTGTGGATGACAAATAAAAGCTTTGTAGAGTTATGGTGGAACTCTTGGGTAGATGAAAAATTTAAGGCTCAAGTGGATAAGCATTTATGAAGAAGGAAGAGGTCTATTTATACAAATCCAAGGCCACCAAGCATTTACTATAGCCGAACGAATCATTCGTCGGTTGTCCGCGGACGTCCAACGAATTATCTGTTCCAATGGTAACAGATAGAAAACTAGCCGTTGGATGCATGAAATGCTCTGATTTATTGTCGTTGGTTTTGAGTTTCAAAATAGCCAACTCGGCAAGTCGGATTACCCGACAGTGGTCCGCGAATGTCCGCCAGATCATCCGAATGTCCCACAAATACTTGTTGTGACAAAACGGATTGTCCGACGGTGATATGCGGATATCCGAAGGATGATCCGAATGTCCCCACAAATACTTATTGTGACAATTCGGATTATCCGACAGTGATCCACGAATATCCAAAGGATCATCCGAATGTCCCCACAAAAACTTGTTGTGACAATTTGGATTATCCGACGGTGATCTGCCGATGTCCGCCTGTTCATCCGCTTCTTCATGAATGTTTATTTGTATCCAAAGGATCATCCGAATGTCCCAACAAAAACTTGTTGTGACAATTCGGATTATCCGACGGTGATCTGCTGATGTCCGCCTGTTCATTCGCTTCTTCATGAATGTTTATTTGTTTTTATAAACTTTTGTTTTGTCATCCAATCAAAATGTTTACATAGTTTTTCTATGAACTTACAGACACATTGGAGAACTAGTAGAGATACGATCTTGGATCTTTTTGCTTTGATCTTGTATTCTTTGAATTTGTGATCCATGAGCTTTGTTTAGTGTAGCAAGTTTTGGAAGCATCTTTCTTTCATTGCTAACGCTCTTCGTATCGTTCTTGTAGAGTAATAGAACTAAAACTGTACGGAGGTTAATTAATGTCGATGTATTAAAATCAATGTGCCAACAAGCCAAAGTGCCCAAATTTAATGTAAAAATGAGACATTTTAACCAACAAAAAGAATACATCTTTCATTGAAAAAGATTTTTTTTTAAAACCAAAACTAAACAATTTTATAGAATTTAAGCTAAAACGAAGTCAAAATACCAACTTTATGCTTTTTTTTAAACAAAAAAGAATACATTTTTCATTGAAAATAAATATGAAACCAAGTCCAAAATCTCAACTTTAGCGTTTCATACGTGCAAAAAATGAAATTTATAACCAAAATATAAACATTTTTTCCATAGAATTAACTAAAACCAAGTACAAAATTCCAACTTTAGGGTTTTCTAACAAAAAAAAAAGGGTTTTCTAACAAAAAAGAAACCATTCTTCATTGAATTCAAGTCCAAGATCCCAACTTTATCTCAATCTGGCTGCATCGAGCCTTACATTTTATGGGAAGACCGTCACACCGAGGAGGCTGTTGTGTCCTTGGATCGCATCAGTTCCGTAAATGAAGGGGATGGCAAGGCGGGAGGAGAGCGATCTACCGATCGCTATTGTGCTTGAAGTAGAGATTTTTTGTAATACCCCGCATTGGCATAGTGCATTATGCTAAGTCATTGATTTGGAGAAGTATTAATTCGAGTTTGGTTTCATGTGTGCATGCTTTACGCAGAGTTTTTTGAGGTCGATAATTTGCCATATTGCAACGGAGTCTGCCGAGATCAAAGTATCGCCTCGCAACAAGCTGAGACATGTGTATGGTAGGTCGGATCAGTCGGTTAGTTTGAAGGAGCACGAAGTACTCGTATGATTATGCTCGGTTAGTTTGAAGGAGCACGAAGTACTCGTATGATTATAGATGAGATGATCGTGCAACAAAGTTAAGGAATCAAGCTGTATCGGCTCGGCGGGACGACAGGCAGAAAAGTATAGGTTGGTGGACGCTGACCCTTCTTTCCTACTCCGTCATGCCTTAATAAAATGTACCCTTGTATGCTAGTAACTTCATAGAGTCCACGTGTGTGGTTCGAATAAATAGAAGTCTAGTGTATGTTGAACACTAAGAATTGAAACATTGAGCATAGAATATTGATCCTAGAAAATTGAACAACTGTAGAGAAATGTGCATCAGGTGCACGAGTTTTAGAACATCGAATAACTATATCGAGGCGTGCATCGAGTACACGAATCAAAGAACATTGAATACTAAGTCTTAGAACATCGAAAGTGGCTTCGTACGCGAAGTGGCAGTTGTGGCATAATGCCACGGAACTGTCGATATGCAGAAGGTATGCTTCGTCAGTGAAGCGAACAGTTATGGCACGAATGCTACGAAACTGCTGATATGCAAATTGTAGACTTCGTCAATGAAGTGAACAGTGGTGGTTCGAAACTATAAAGCTGTTGGAAGGGGTATGGTGTCCATGAATCTAGCCGATGTGGCATGATGCCTCGATATGTTAGGAACCTATGGGTCGTCGTTCGAAACATTGAGTTGGGGCATGGTGCCACGGGACATTGAATGGAAGTGTGGAATATGAGTTGAGGTGAGGATTTTTGTATTTGGAGTTAGAATGTGCTTATGTCTTTTGGTTTTTTTAACTGTTCATGCATATTGCATGATCATGGACAATGGATAACCTGTGCACGAATTTTGGCTTTCCTCGAATGATGTGGGCTCCGGGGCACCGAGATAGTTCAGCCTAGGAGAAAATTATGGTGCTATTAAGCACGGTGTTGCGGAACCTCCCCAGTTGGACTTGCTACCCAAGCTAATAAGGTGCACCATAATATGGATGCTCCGGATCTTCGATGGGTTTGCTACCTATGCGCAAAAAATGTCCGTTGCATCGAAACACACTCGTCCAATATGGCTCAAGATGTCAGTGACCATAGACCTGTCAATGGATAGTCGAAAATTCGAATCCGATCCGATTCTTATCCGAACTTTCGGATATTTTTCGAAATTTCGGATATCGGATTCGGATATCCGAATATTTTTCGGATATTATCCATTTTCGGATACGAATTCGGATATTAAGGTATTCGAATCCGTTAATATCCGATCCGACTTTAAATTGCAAATTTCGGATATCGAATTCGGATATTGGATTCGGATATCCAAAATTTTATATATATTATAGTATAATGTATATGTAATATATTAATTAATAGAGAAGATTAAAGTATTTTATTCTCAACTAACTTTTACATAAAATAATTATAATATAATTTATATATAATAGTAATATATATTAATTACAATTTACAACATAAGAAAATGACTCAAATATGTAGAGAATTGAATTTGGTTTTCGGATATTCGGATAATAACTAAATTTTTAATATTTCGGATTTCGGATATTTGGATACTAGCATTCGATTTTTTTAGCTAATCGGATCGGATATTATCCGATATCCGTTAAACTAGACGGATACGAATTCGGAGTGTCAAAAGAGATCCGTTCGGATATCGGATCGGATTCGGATATTACAAAAAAAAAATCGGATACGGATACAAATATTTTCCTGTCCGTACCGATAAGCATCCGTTGACACCCCTAAGTGACCATATAGTTAGATGGCGTGCTAACGTTGTCTGCTTGTAGGCTTAGCGATTTAGTCTCGAGGATAAGCACAAACACTTTGTTTATGTATTTTATGAGGCTAACAATGTCTAGTGCTGGGACACAGATCCTGATACAAATGCTATCTTTAACATGACAGGAAAGGATGATAAGTATTCACCTTGCATCAGTGCAAGGGTGAGTGCATCAGTGTGGGTAAGAAGTCGCTGCGATACGACGTGGTTTGATATGTTTTCTGTTTTGCTATGCTATCAAGTATAACATGCTTATCATGCGTACAGTTTTCCTGCTTTTACAATATGCCATGAAACTGATTATAAGGTAAAATAGAAAGATCACCAATTTAAATTGTATGCTTCACGCAATTACTTAGTGTTGGTTTAGGCAAGTGTGTTTTCCCACTAACTAGTACACGATATGTACTGAAACCCAAACCCAGGTACGAAGCGACTTGGACGTGTTGAGACGTCAGAGCTCGAACTTGCAACATGAAGATGTTCGGTCGAGGATGCTGCTTGGATATAGAAGACATGGTGTATGGAATGACGTGATCATTTGTGAGCTAGAGAGATCATGCGTGTTGTAAGCCAATTTGACATATTCATTGGTTCTAGCCTTCATAATCAGCTTCATTATCAATAAGAGATTTGTTTCGTATACTATGTTGTAACTTCAACATGACCTAGTTTCTTCCGCTGCAATTATTGTCATTTCAGTATGATATTTTTCTTACCAAAACTTGTTTGAACAACTCGGATACTATTGTTGTAGTTTGGCTCTTTCGAATCCCTTCTTGCTTTTTCGACTCCTCGAGGGCTGGCTTTTTCGATCACCGAGTGCGCCTATAGCTCTTATAGTTGACATGAGGCATATTACAACACTCAAATACCCCTCAAGCAATCAACACACTAGTACGATAGGGTACACTCCTCTTCGATCAACTCCCACTCCGGTGCCATCGTCTAGAACTCATTGTGTAGAATTGGTAAGGGTTGGGTTGTACATAGTGGAGGGAAAGCATATACATTCGCATTTAACACTTCGTTCATCCGAAAGTGTTATATATATACAAAATGCTCAAAAGTCACCGGGTGGTTTCATATTATATAACCAACCTATGTTACAATCGTTAGATTTGGATTGCAAGGTTGTGATAACACCTGTATCTTTTAAGTGGATACTCTCACCTTTTAATCTCAGTCTTGCAATCTAAAATCCAATCTCAGTCTTGCAATCTAAATCCAATGAGACTGGTTTTTTAGCATTCATATATATATATATATATATATATATATATATATATATATATTCTGAGACGGAGAAGTAGAATGCAATTTATGATCACTAGGCGAATAGGACAAGCCGGACGACGGCCCAGGGCCCCTGACGAAAGGGGACACAAACATGGAACTTTTATAATAGAACTAGTATGTCAATTTTGTTTGGGCTCCGGGAGTAGCTAAGAAAATGCAAGTCAACATGCTTAAAGTAGTGAAAGGTCGACTAATAGATTAGCTAACTTTGGTATTCCAGTTAACAACCAAGGGTGCAAGCTGTGCCTGCAAGCCAACGAGACACTCACACATTTATTTCTCAAATGTTACACATGGAACATATGGAGAGCTATTAGCCATTCATTACATATAATACAGGGCACAATAGAGGGTTCAGCAGATGCACATTATATCCACACATTCGAATAGAGGCGCAGACTGGTTTCGACTAGCTCGTGTGAAGCTTGCTGCCACAATGTGCACATTTGGAGAGAAAGGAATAGAAAACATGTGAAGACTCAGCCACATCCATGATGGGTATCCTGCACAATATAGAAAATGATGTAAAGTACATGATTTGATGAGGATGATGTGTATTACTGTTAAACAGGAAATAAAATTATTACCATTTCCACATATATATATATATAGAAGTGCGCGTCGACGTTTAACTACTCTAACAGGGCACATGATCCAAATGAACACCACCTTGCACGCACGGATGGTTATTAATTATTTCTAACATGGCCATCCCTTTTATACATAACAACCAAAGTCCAACTGAATGCCGACAAGAGGTTATGTATCATAAGTAACAACACAAGTAGATCGACAAATACAATGCTCATCGAATTGGACTCAATTATGCAAGAGCTAGCCCATACTAAGGCAAATGGAATCAACTGGTACTAACAAAGAATTTTCACCACTTACAG